>JARUHE010344128.1:0-10347 GCA_031471125.1 Archaeomysis grebnitzkii | reverse complement strand
ACAAAACTGTTGCATGTAGTTATGCAATATTTTTTTGTAAAACTTGCATAAAAGAAGGATTATTACTAATATTCACCAATTTTAATTTATATATATATATATATATATATATATATATATAAATATATATTATATAAATATATATTTTATATATATACATATATGTGTATGTGTGTGTGTGTTTCTGTGTGTCTGAGTATATACATAAATCTGAATATTGCGGAATTTGAATTTTCATTACTGTATTATATAAAATTATAGAATGTATTTTTTAAGAAATTATGATACTTCGCTGAACTACCTAAACTGTAATTCTTGCAACTATAAATAATACAACATAAAACAAAAAAATGATAATGAAAAAAAAAAAAATAATGAATGATAATAATAATAATAATAATAATAATAATTAATAATAGTAAATAATAATAGTGAAAATAATAATAATTTTAGAAAAATAATAGTAAAATTAATAATGATAATAAATAATAATAGTAAAAATAATACTAATAATAAAATAATAGTAAAAATGAGATACCCAAAAAGAGCCATGTCTCACCTTCATCTGACCCATCAGGACAGTCTATGTATCCGTCCTGCACATGATGCATTGGGATGCACAAAGATGCATTGCCCTTGCATGCAAACTCCGTCGCTGGGTCACAAAATGACTCTTGTGATGTGTGATTCTCTCCTGCAAAGGAAAAAATGGTTTTGTTCAAAAATTATTTTAATAAACATTTTTTTCTTATGGAAAACATATTTTTTAAATCATTACATTGGACAAAGTAAAGTCAACCTCAAAACTTTAATAAAACTTGCTGCTCATCTAACTTTACATTGCCCAGAGTAAATACAAAAAAACAGCTAGCATATAAATAAATGAAATACAAACTTTTAAAACAATTTTAGAATCCTGAAAGTATTTGTATAATTTAAATCTTACACAACTTATAATAGTCAAGCATGCAAACACTTTCTATGTTTAGCTTTACTTTCATATGCAAATTTAAGTACGTTAAAATGTGCCGATGAAACCTTAAGTAAAAGGCAATACGAAACGTGCATACATTATTTTATTTATTAACATTTAATTATTATTCCTGAATAAAAAATGATTATGGTTTTAATTATAGTACCTCAGGAAGTATATGCGCGCGCATGTGTGTCGGTGTCGGTGTCCGTATTATTATGAACTTTAAAATAAAATATTTAATTTTTGTTTCAACATTTTTTTAGTATGAGAGAGAATTAACAAGTAACACAATATTTACTTATTAAGTAAGACGGACATTTTTTTTGTGGAAAACTTTAACATAATATTTCAAATAAGTTTGCTTAGTGCTTAGTGCTTGGGAACACCAGGTGCTGTTGGCAAAACCCGGTAGTCAATTTAATGAACTTGCACCCTGGTCCAATGGGCTCAAATAAAAATGATAAAAAATAATATTTCAAATAAGATTACTATTTTAAAAGTAAACTTTCCACTCATTGAATATCATTTATACTTTCAGAACAAAAGTACAATATTTAATTATTTGTCTAACAAAATGTTTAGTCATAAGTTAATTGATTTTAACAATTCTATTAATAGCTTATTAAAAAAAAGAATAACTGTACTTTTTAGTAAATTACTTGTTCAAAATAACTTATTGAAAATAAAAAATGATAAATTCATTGTAATACTGTACTATATATAATTTATAGAAATAAGATTTATTTTATTTTTCCTAAATTGTTGTTACACAACTATAATTAATACCCCCCAACTACAACAATTAAAAACAATAACAACACCAGCAAAACATACATTCGGAATATTAAATAACAGTAGCCGGTCAATAAATTAAAAATAATTTAACAATTATGAAAATAATAATAAATTTGAATAAAGTTCAAGAAAGGACACAAAAATAATAATAATTAAGAAACTGATGACGTCATACGTTGATTAATAATAATGACAATGAATGAGTTCATTTAATCCTGCAATACCCAACAGGACGTATGAGTCCCAACAATAAAGATTGTTTTCAATACAAACATAAACGTATTTTCGTCCTTATGGCAAAAATCATTGAGGCATTGCACAATTTGAACTTGGATGTATTGTCTTGAATTTTCCGCCAACCTGTGCTTCCTTCCTGCATAAGAAATCGCTAAATAAAGCGTCGTAATCGTTGCTTCTGAGTCTTGCGCCTAATTAGGAACTGCGACTGCATATGGCGTTGATTCAGTAACGGAATTCGGTTTAAATGTTTATTTTTGTTTTTGCTTAATAAGTTTTTAAATAAATTTAGGATGTTAATGAACTGGCTAATGACTTCCCACTCATTATAATGCTACGACATTCAATTTGAAATATATTTAAGCATAAATTACATTTTATATAACGTTTTAATATAGAGAATAATGTGGCAGGTTTTATTTATTCTCATTATTAATTCACAGTCTGAATAAGTTTAATTACTTCAACATGTTTTTAATTTCGCTTGCGTTTATAAACTGTGTTTATTCAATAGAACTAAATTCCATTCCATTATAGTTTGTTTTTTATGTTACAATTATTCAAACTTGTTTTCATCGTATTATCATTAATGTGAAAAATAAAATTTACCACTTTTGTAGTTTAAAAATTGAAAACAATGTTTCCTATGTACCAATAACCCCACATTGCTGGAGCGCCTGATATAAAAAAACAATCTCTATTTTTTAAGCAATTTTATTTAACTAAATAAACAGACGCATGCGTATTTTTGTTCATTTTTTCAATTTTTACAACCACCAATCAAATAATCTAAAACTTTTACCTAACATTTTTTAGTTGAAGAAGATTTCATGGGAAAATTTACTTCACAAAATAGTTTAACTAGTTATACAGTCACCAATTAACGATAAGTTATGGAATTAACTAATCGCAGTTAGCTTAACTAATCACAAGTAGCTTTGCTAGTCACAAGTAGCTTAATTAGTTACTTGTCAAAATCAACAAAACAATAACTAGCTAACTAGTAAATGGTCAAGGATAAAATGAACTAGTTTTCTAATCAATAATCAACAATAAATATAAAACTATAGTTAACTAGTGAATAATAAACGGAAGAACTTAGCTTTTTAGCTAGTCAATGGTCAACAATTAAATGAACTAGCTATCTAGTTAATAGCCAACAAAAAATTGACTAGTTAACTAGTCAATAGAATAAAAGCTTAACTAGTTAACTAGTCACTAGTCCATAATAAAATGATATAATTTACTAGTTAATAGTCAACTATAATTTAAACTATAGTTAACTAGAGAATAGTAAACGATACAATCAACTAGTTGTCTAGTCAATAGTATACGAAAAAAATTAATTAGTTAACTAATGCATAGTCAACGATAAATAAAACCATAGTTAACTAGTGAATAATCAACATTAAATACAAATGTAATTAACTAGTAAATAATGAACGAAAAAATAACTAGTTAACTAATCAATAGTCATTGATAAATACAACTATAGTTAAGTAGTGAACATTAAACGATAAAATTAACTAGTTAGCTAATCAATAGTCAACGACAATACACCTGTAGTTAATTAATACATAGTAAACGAAAAAACTAACTAGTTGGATAATCAATAGTCAACGACAATAGACCTATTATGTTAACTAATATATAGTAAACAAAAAAAACTAACTAGTTAGCTAATCAATAGACAACGACAAATACACCTATAGTTAACTGATATATAGTCAAGGAAAAAAATCTAACTAGTTAGCTAATCAATAGTCAACGACAATACACCTGTAGCTAACTAATATATAGTAAACGAAAAACTAACTAGTTAAATAATCAATAGTCAACGACAATAGACCTATAGTTAACTAATATATAGTAAACGAAAAAAACTAACTAGTTAGCTAATCAATAGTAAACGACAATACACCTATAGATAACTAATATATAGTAAACGAAAAAAACTAACTAGTTAACTAATCAATAGTAAACGACGATACACCTATAGTTAACTAATATATAGTAAACGAAAAAAACTAACTAGTTAGCTCATCAATAGTAAACGCCAATACATCTATAGTTAACTAATATATAGTAAAGGAAAAAAACTAACTAGTTAGCTAATCAATAGTCAACGACAATAAACCTATAGTTAACTAATATATAGTAAACGAAAAAAACTATCTAGTTAGCTAATCAATAGTAAACGACAATACACCTATAGTTAACTAACATATAGTAAACGAAAAAAACTAACTAGTTAACTAATCAATAGTAAACGACAATACACCTATAGTTAACTAACATATAGTAAACGAAAAAAACTAACTAGTTAGCTAATCAATAGTCAACAACTATACACCTATAGCTAACTAATATATAGCAAAGGAAAAAACTAACTAGTTAACTATTAACTAAAATTTGGACTAAATGCTCAAGTGTTGCTTGAACTTGGCCTCGATTTTTGTGGTTGCGTGTCCGGATGAACATTTGAGCCATGTGAGCGACGCCTGAAAGTTGCATTATTTTATTCGATCTAATTAGTTTATCTTTTATTAATCAATATTTATTTAATAAATATTTAAATCAATTATTGTTTTAATAAACATTTTTTTATCAATATTCGCTTTAATAAATGTTTTTTTAATCAATATTTGTTTCAATAAATATTTTAATCAATTATTGTTTTAATAAATATTTTTTTAATAAATATTTGTTTTAATCAATATTTTTTAATCAATTATTGTTTTAATAAATATTTAAATCAATTATTGTTTTAGTAAATATTTTTTTATCAATATTTGCTTTAATAAATGTTTTTTTTAATAAATATTTAAATCAATTATTGTTTTAATAAATATTTAAATCAATATTTGTTTTAATAAATATTTTTTTAATCAATATTTGTTTTAATAAATGTTTTTTAATCAATATTTGTTTTAATACTAATTTAAATCATTTATTGTTTTAATAAATATTTTTTTAATGAATGTTTGTTTTAATAAATATTTAAATCAATTCTTGTTTTAATAAACATTTTTTAATCAAGATTTGTTTTAATAAATATTTAAATCAATTATTATTTTAATAAATATTTTTTTAATCAATATTTGTTTTAATAAATATTTACATCAATTATTGTTTTAATAAACATTTTTTAATCAACATTTGTTTTAATAAATATTTTAATCAATTAATGTTTTAATAAATATTTAAATCAATATTTGTTTTAATAAATATTTAAATTAATATTTGTGCCAATAAAAATTTAAATCAATATTTGTTTTAGTAAATATTTAAATCAATATTTGTTCTAATAAAATCTTAAATCAATTTTTTTTTTAATAAATATTCAAGTGAATAATTGTTTTAATAAATATTTAAATCAATATTTGTTTTAATAATATATAAGTCAATATTTATTTTAATAAATATTTAAATCAATTTTTGTGTTAATGAATATTCAAGTCAACAATTGTTTTAAAATATTTAAATAAACATTTGTTATAATAAATGTTTAAATCAATATTTGTTTTAATAAAAGTTTTAAAAAAATTATTGTAATAAATATTAAAATCAATGTTTGTTTTAACAAATATTAAAATCAATATTTGTTTTAATAAATATTTAAATATATATTTGTTTTAATAAATATACAATGCAATATTTGTTTTAATAAAAAAATAAGCCAATATTTTTATTTGAATAAATATTTAAATACATTATTAGTTTAATAAATAATTTAATCAATTTTTGTTTTAATAAAAAATTTATCAATTATAGTTTTGTTAAATAATTTAATCAATTATTGTTTTAATAATTAATTTAAACATTTATTGCATTAAACAAATAGTTAAATTAGTAATTAACTCAATAAATATTTAAACCAATAATAGTTTAAATAAATAATTCAACCAATAGTTAATTTAATACAAAATAAATTAAAATAATTATATAAACAATAGTCTACATAAATAACTATTTAAATAAAAAATTCAATTAGTAATTAAATCAATAAATAATTAAATCAATAATAGCTTAAATAAATTTCAAATAAATATCAATTTGAATAAAAATAAAATAAATAGTTAAATAAAAAGTAATGTTTCAATAATAAATTGAATAAAAAATAATATAAATTAATAATTAAATCAATAATTATTGCTTAGGTAATTAGTTAAATAAAATTTTAATCAACAACAGCTTAACAATTAACAATTAAATTAAATTATTTAAACAATTAAGTCAATAATAATTTAAATACTTTAATAACAAAACCAATATGAGTGCAATTTACTTATTTAATCAATAACAAAAAAACAAAAAAAAATAGTGAATGCGTTATAAATTAAATAAAAAAGAGTTAGCAACAATTTAAATAATTATAATTTTGAATAAATAATTAATTACAAAATTAACTGATTGGAAAACTAATTAATTAATTGAATAATCAATTAATTCATTAAACAAATATATAATTATTTAAATATTAAATTAATTAAATTAATAAAAAAAAGATTAATATAAAATAATCTAAATAGTCAACTATTTCAATCAGTAATACATATAATGAAAATAAATCAATATAAATTTAAATATGGGAGGAATTCAATCAATATTTAAAGAAACAAACAAAACAATATTGATGATAAATAATTAATTTGAATAAATAAACAAATTTAATTGTTGATTAATTTGATAATTCATCACGCCTGAATTATAATTGAAAATAAATTAATCAGGTGTATAAATCCTAAGAATGGTGTATTTACATACTCAAACAATTCAGAACATCATCAATAAATAAATAGAGAAGAGGAAAGTCATGCTAAATTTATAGTAACGTTAATAATAATAATTTCATAATATTTTAATTATTGTTTTTAATAATACTGTTGGAATAAAAAGAAGAAAAAAACATTGATGCTGTTGTTGATGTTGTTGTTATTGTTGATATTATAGTGTTAACTTGCTCAGATTATTATCACAATAACAACACCAATGTTCAAAGGTTATTAAGAGCACGTAAAACCTATAAATTTAAATGGAAAAACAAATAGGTTAAATTTAACGTGAAAATCCGATTAAATTCTATTTTTAAAATTTCAATGTTGAAGTGAAAAATAAAAACAAAAGCGTGAAGAGAGAAAAAAAGAAACTTTTTTTGCATGTAAACAACAGCAAATGCAAACAATTGCAATGTTTTATTATCAATAATTACACATGATTGTTGTTATGCAGATTCGTTCATGATTGTTTTCGAGGTCAAGTTTAAAAAGAAACAATTTCATGAACATTTAAATAATTAAATCAATTTATTAAAAGGCAAAACAATGGAGTTAAAAAACGATTTGAACAATTTTTAACATTTTATTGGTTATTTAATCAAACATTTAAACAAACATTTGGCGGAAAATTATTTTTAGGACAAACATCTTTTATTGTCTCCATCTAATTAACCACAAAAATACTTCAGACGACTTCAAATAATTTTATTATTTAATTATAATACTAAAAAATAAAAAATATACAAATCTCAGTTTCTAAACTGTTCAAACAAAAGTAGATTAGATTATGACATTATTTTAAGCCTGAAAATAATATTTTGTCTAATATTTTTATTTTTTTTTGTAAACATTGTTAAATTGTTTTTGTTAATTAATACTTACGGTAAAAATAATGATAATTATGAACAGTATTACAATTGTAGTTACTGTTACTGATACTTCTATTACTACTGCACTAGTACTACACATACGATTACTACTAATACAACTACTGTTACCATTACTACTGTTACTGCCACTATTAGCAAAATCGTTACTGTTGTAGTTACTGTTACTAATGCTATTATTATTCCTTTTGTTACTACTGCACTACTACTACATCTACTATTACTATTACTAATGATATTGCTACCATTAGCCTCCAATACAACTACTATTGTGCTGTTGATAATTCTACTGCTACTACTACTGTTATTATTACTACTACTACTACTACCACTATTACCACTAAGACGAGTTATACTAATATTACAAGTCCAATATTACTAGTATTACTGTTACTAATTCTACTACTGATGCTATTACTAATGTTATTACTAATACCACTACACGCTTCAAAACGTGTACTATCATCCTCATCACAACCACTATTGCTTTAATACTGTTTAGCTTATTACTATTGTTACTACTATCAGCATCATACAACAACTACTATTATAATAGTTAGTACAAAAACAACTATAGTTATTATTATATGGATCCTCAATAGCACAAGTGAGGTAGGCCTAATGTTATTTTTATGTGGTTTACCTTACTTGTGCTAAAGTAGATCCAATTGTAATATATATCTTATCATTCGTTCAGCCAAACTATATAATTAATTCTGAAGTAGTTTTTATTATTATGATTATAATAATATAGTTCTTATTATTTTTTCGTTATTGATATTATTTTTTAAAGTTTTCAATTGCTTTTGAAAATTTATAAACAACAATACATTGAAACAATTAACAGTAATTATGAATTTTAAAAAAAATTATAAAATAGAAAATTATTGAAAAATGAAATAGGTAAATAGTAAAATTAAAGCTATTTCCAAGTATTTGCAATTAAATTGGCTAATTACCGGCGTTTACATAATTTCTAAATCTTGTCAATCATTTTTAATTGCATTATCATTTATCATCGTAAAAAATGAATTAAGTTTAATTAATCAAAATCTAAACAATGAGTAATTAATTTTAAATAAAAAATAATTAAACTTAAAATATGAGGTTTATTAATTTTTATTTTGAAATAATGTTTTAGTGAGCAATTAAATAGTTTTTTTTCAAACTAACACAATCGAGATATAATATACATTGTTAATCACAATTTCTGGATAAATATTTATGTAATAAAATAAAATGGTACAGGTTATTAAATATAACCTCAAAGTTTACTTATATTGTTTATGAAATCCAGTTTATAATCACCAACTATACAAAGTCTTCTATTAATTCTCTAGTGCAATATTTTCCCAAAACATTCAAAATAATTATTCTCATGTGGATATAAATACATTGGAATTATTATTGAAAACTACCATAATTAAATGATACTAAATTAACACAATCAATTCTAAAAAAGGTCTACCAATTGTTTTTTTTTCAAAAACCATTAAAAAAAGAAAACATAAATAGACGAAATAATTATTTTGCTAAGAAAAGTTTTCAATGGTAAATTTAGTATAGTTTAGATCTTATGGCATTACATGTTTCAAGCTCATGACAAACATGGAGGTCTATGTCAGGAACAACATCCGGTAGAAAAATTGATTTACTTAAATGTAAATTGCAAAAAACTCGCTGTGGTTGACCCTAAAAAACGATCAATGAAAGAGGAAGGAGAAAATTGACGGAAAATAAAGTGACTTTACAGTTACAACTTTGTAAAGTGAAAAATTGACTGATCAAAATTACATAAAGTTGTCATCATTGAACAATAACCGTTCGGTATTTGAATGCATTGATTGGTTATGTTCGGTTTTCGTGTGTTAAAGCTCGTTTTGGGGTCATCAAGAAATTACTTCCGTTCTATTAATGCAATTTATTTAGTCAGTCACATGACCTTAGCAGTCAAAGGTTAAGTCGACGTTTGTATTTTTCCCCAAGTTTTATTTTTGTATTTTGTTCGAAGATTATTTTGGTAGAAAATAGAAAATTATCAATTCGTTATATATTTTTTCGCATATATATATTTGTATATATATATATATACATATATACAAACATTTTTCAAAATTACCATGAATATTTAATTTTGAAGTTTGCAGGCATAAATATGACTACATTTATTCAGTTGTTGCCCTCGGAGGACCAGAGCTCGCTAATCAATGAAGTTTTATCCGCTGTGTAATCATCGTCCTTATAAAAAGGCGGTTTAAGCACACCGTCCTAAAATCCATTTGTACCATTTCATAATTCTTACACGTAGCGTGATGAGTGAGATTTAGTTACTCGGGGGCAATAAATGAATGCCCTCACACACATTTCTACCCGAAAGCTTCTAAATTATATAATCACGGTAATTGTAAACAATCTTTGTATCTCAGAAATCCGGAAAATTGGATTAACAGTAACATCTACTTCACGAAATGTATGTGTTGCCAAAGGTAAAAATGGAGTCTATGAAAGTGTGCTTTTAAAAGGATGGGGATTGCACAGTGGATAAGATTCCATTAAAAGGTAGCTTGAAGAGCGAGCTTTGGTCACCCGAGGGCAACAATTGAATATATTTACTCACATTTTTGCCTGAAAACTTCTAAATTACATATTCATGGTAATATTGAAGAATGTTTTT
>JARUHE010344117.1:0-10347 GCA_031471125.1 Archaeomysis grebnitzkii | reverse complement strand
TATATTTATTTATATTTTATATATATATATATTTATTTATATATTATATATATATATATTTATTTATATATTATATTTTTATATATTATATACATATATATTTATATACTATTTATATATTATATATATATATTTATATACTATATATATATGTATATATATATATTTATATACTATATATATATACTATATACTATATATATATATATACCGTATACAGTATATGGATCTACAGTAGAACAAGTGAGGTAAGCTCCTGTTTAAGCTCTATGTTATTTGAGTGTGAGTTGCCTCACTTGTGCTATTGTCGATCCAACTATATATTCACTTGTCCTTGAATTCAACTCCTACACGTGGTGTGGTGGCTGGACCACGTGTTTTCTGTACCAATTTAATAATGAAGGTATTTTTATTCATTTTTTATTGATACAAAATATTAAATTTAAGTAATAATTTTCAAAAATTATTCTAAGCCATTATTGGTCCAATGATATACGTCTTTGCTGATAAATATCTAATTTCCACAGTACTATCAATATCAATAACAACAGCAATAGCATTAACAATATCAATAGCAATAACCATAATAATATATATAGCAACAATTAACAATGGTCATAACAATAACAATCCTAAAAAATAATAATTTTACATTCTTGCGAATATTCCAAATGTGAAGAACATTATTCATTCATTAAATAATTAATTTCACCATACAACAATTAAGGATTGCTATCAATACGTATCTCACCATACTTTGATCTCTACAGAAATTGTGGGTAAAGCATAAAAAACAAAACTGAAGCTCAAGAGCTGGATAATAAGTTGAATAATTATATTATTTGTTTAATTGGCCCTCAATGTCAATTGATTATGCAATGTGGTCGATTGGCACCTATTCAAATTAAATGGCTAACTGGCAACTGCGTTCATTATAGTAAACAAAACGAATTTTGTTGTAGTAGACAACTGTAAGGTGTAGGATAAGGTATAACGTGTCATCGCTCTGTCAATTTGTGTATCGTCTGCATGTTTTTGATAAGGTCCAGGAATTTTGCTCGAATGTGAGTATTGTTTGTGTTGTTTTCATGAAAGATTTATTTAAATTAAGCCAATTTAGATTGAAATATTTGCATAGTTAAGACTTGAGATTCAAGATTGTCATTATCTATATTTGAGGTCCAATTTCCTGTATGAACAAGTTTGCTAGCTTAGCGGTATGCCAAAAACTCGTCATTAGAACTACAGGTATTACTTTATAACATTCCATCCATTTGTGCTAGCAGGGTGTAGGTTTCGAAAATTTACACTAATATGTACTTTATCAATACTTTTGAGAGAGTACATATTACTGGCACTGGGCAGAGTGCCAACGGTATTTATACAGTTTCACCTCTTGTTTTGTGTTTAAAAAATGGCAACTAAAAATTACGGCGAAACTTCACGACAGCTACTCTTTTTTTTATGACATTAGTGTATGAAAACAATGAACTTTTTTTGGAAATTTTTAGAAAACTACAAAACCTTACATAACACAATCTTCTTGTATGTGCAGAGTGTAAATATGTAAATCAGAGGACCTATGAAAAAGCTCCAGAAAGAAATTGTAAAAATTATTAAACTAAAAAGGGTGTTTTAATAAGTCAATGTTGTAAAAAGAGTAGCTGTCGTGAAGTTTCACCACCCATTATAGATCCTCAAATACCATAACCTAACCTAACCTGAATTTTCTCCTAAAATGGTGAATTTTTAGCCAAATAGAAGCCATTTGAGGAGCAAAGTCAGGTCAGGTTAGGATAGATTATTGTGCTAAAAATAAGTTTTTTTGACCTTCAAGATTTTTTTTCATCCTCCTTAACCCAAAAACTAGCCCAAAGTGTCCTTTTTCTGCAATAAAAACTTAAAAACGATCAAAAACGAACGTCCTCTTTAAAATTGAAAAATATTTTATAACAACCTGGTCGAGGTTCTATAATGTTCCATTTCTTAACCAAAAATGGACCAAGAATTTTAAATTTACATTTAATACCCTACATATCTTACCTTTTTCCTTAGATGTTGCCAAAATACAAAACAAGAAGTGAAACTATAAATGCTGTGCCAACAACATTTTTGGTCAATCTTAATGACAATTACTAAATTTTTCAATAGTTTTTTTTTCAAAAATAACTTTATTAAAATTGTAATATATTGAAATATGCATTCATTTGGCTACAAATTGTTAAAATAAACGTAATATTAAAATATTTATAACATGTTATATATCGCAAATCGAAATCGTACGTCCGACATTTAGTTTTTTATGGTCCTCTTATTTGTATATTTACACCCTGTATGTACGAGAGAGTTGGGTTAGGTGAGTTTCTGTAGTTTTTCTAAGACTTTGGAAAGAAAATTATTTCAAACTCTTTCATAAGCAGTTCCATACTCCATTACACGATGCCGAGTTGTGAATTTCAAAATACACAGTTGTCGGACAATTTAGTACAATTTAGTAATCATTGTTAAGATTCACCAGATTTTTTTCTGATTTTTCTTAGTTTTCATTTTTCATGGAATTACTTTTTCAAGTTAAATTAAAATTGTCTTCATTCAAGCAAGGCATTACAAATGTTCTCCAAAATGTGTTTTTTAAATTAAAATTTGAAACATAACTTTGGTGAATATTATCAACGGCTACTAAGTTGTACCAAAATGTACAACAACTGAGTATTTTGGAATTCACAACTCGGCAGTGTGTAATGGAACTGCTTATGAAAGAAAGTTTTTCAAATAATTTTCTTTCGAAAGTCTTAGAAAAACTACAGAAACTCACCTAACCCAACTCTCTCGTACATACAGAGTGTAAATATACAAATAAGAGGACCATTGAAAAATTTAATGGCAGATGTACAATTTTGATTTGTGATATCTAACAAGCTATAATTAATTTAATATTACATTTAATTTGATCAATTTGTAGCTAAACATTTTTCACTATATTACAATTTTAATGATAAATACTTTAACAAAAAAAAACTTGAAAAATTGCAAAGTTTAGTAATTTTTGTTAAGATTGACCATAGCTTTATTTCTTCATGAATGGAAAAAGTTTCTATAAATTTAAATTTTGCTAGTGTGAAAAAGTTATTTGGCACTGTGTGCCATGCCAATACTTGAGGTGTTCCACATTGTTCACTCCAATAGAGCCCTAAATCATTGCCCTACCATATGAAGTTGTGCTTTGGCAGTTTTAAATGTTGACCGACAGTTGTGCCTAAAGGTTCTATAAAAACCCATAGATTTTTATGCTTCATTGATCAATCAAACTTACATCTGTATACAGAAAGAAAACAAATATAAATAAAAAAGTTATAGAACAAAACATTAAATCAAAGACTGAATTAAACAGGGAATACAGAAGCCATTTACATTCTTTTGCTATGAGCTTTCCATTTCTGGCAATATTGTAAATAGTTGTAACAAGCCACAGACCAGCATTTATTTTTCAGAGAAGATAAGAATAATAGAAAATTTTTATCTTGAGTATCTAAAAAAATGAATATTAGACCAAATAAAACAAAAATGGAAGGTACCATTTATAATAAAAACAAAAACTAGCCGAAAAATAAATTTATCCTCAATGTACAAAAGTTGGTCAGACTATTAGTTTATTTTAAAAAAATGGAACTTATTGAAGTAAGGTAACAAATTAAGACAATACTGCAAGTTTGTGAGTTGATTAAGCATTAGTCTAAGAACATCCATTAATCTGCAAACATTTACACATTTGATAAATTTATGCCCAAAAGTTGATTGTATTTGATTTTACAAGAAACAAACAACAATTGCCACGAAGAAAATAAATTTTATGTTGGTAGCCCAGAGCAAATATTTATGAGGCCAGTGGAAAGAATAATCACAGAAACAATAATAACAACTAACAATAACAATAATAACAACAATAACAGTAATTGTCTGTTGGAAGTGACAAGATTGTCCGAACAGTGAAGTGTACAATTACGGAAAGTAAACTATTTCATCCAATTCAAAGTACCGAACTTAGATGTTCACAACAGGGCATTGCTTCAGCTGCCTTCAAGCGTGTCTTCCAATAATAATTCTAATGTAGTAATCACTAGAATGGCAGCTAAAGCAATGCTCTGTTTCACAACAACAAGTAAAGGATTCCTGTTATTGGACAATTTGTAGGTTAAAAGTTGTCTTTAAAGTCCTACTCACCACTCACCATTAAATGCTTAATGAAAAATTATACATCACAATCATAGTAATATGAATCAACAATAGCACAAGTGAGGTAAGCTCTGTTATTTGAATGTGGATTACCTCATTTGAGCTATTGTTGATCCTTATTATAGCACAAGTGGAGTAAGCATTGTTATTTGAATGTGGATTACCTCACTTGTACTATTATTGATCCTTATAAAAGCACAAGTGAGATAAGCTCTGTTATTTGAATGTGGGTATTGTGGTATTGTTAATAATAATAAGGATGGAAACAAATCTTTTCCCTCAACCGTAATATTGACCAAGACTCGTGTTGTATTAATTGGTCGGATTGGATTTATTCGTAATCATGATTATTAGGATTTAATTAATTTAATTCAATTAACTCTTTACCAGACACTGAAATATTAACCCATTAGTGTCGGAATTAATTTCTTTTTTACATTTCATTTTATTTATTAAAATTAATATTGAACAAACTACAAATAAAATTAATAATGTTTTATTTTCCTTTAAAAGATATTGACAATGACAAACAGAAAAAAAAACCTGTGTTGCATATATGCAACCCTAGGCACTAGGGCGATCGTTTTTGTAGTTTAAGAAGGAATATGTATTGTATTGCATATATGCATCGCTAGGCTATAATGGGTTAATGTAAGGACCAAAATATATTGAACTTAGCATTAAAAAGAACTTATGTGCATTATACAGTAAGGTTGATTTCAATATTTGTGGCGTTCATTCTGATGTACAAACTTTTATTGTCTCAATCAAGTCTAACATTGTTTGTTCTTTTTAATTTTATTGAATATACTAAATATGTTTAAATATTTATAGAGTATATATAAATGTTTCAAATATTTATAGAGTATATATAAATAGATTTCAAATATATGTAATTTTTGTCCAGTATTGCATAGCAAAGCTCTACATAGGTTTTACTTTTCTATCATCTGCATCTGTGTGTTATGTATTAGTAAATGTATATAATAGCTGGTGCGCATGCGCACACATTTATGTTTATATCTACAGTCTGGCCGAGTGTCGCAGACAACCAGTCGGGTTGTAGCTTTAATAGAGTTAAGACCTACGCTCGTTGTTTTATTACCCCACAGTCTTACTATATGACAACATTGCTGCGTGGCAGATTTTTAATTACCTGTTCCTGTTGGGAGGTGAGGATTATTGGATAATGATCACTGCCATACAAATGCTGTACAACTTTCTATTCAAAATTGAGGCTTTTATTTTTGGAAACCAGGGTCAGATGTTTGGTCATTTAAGTAGGGTGTTGATTATTGATAGCTCTTTTAGTCTACCTCTGGCATCATTTCTATGATGAAACTTTTGGCTGCTGTGAGCATTGAAATCTTCTACCAGAAAGAATGACATTGGTACCTGACGAATCATTTCATCCGATTCAGCCTTTCAAAGTTGTTCATTGGGTTGTAGATATATTTTTCATTTGGATAGCTACAACATATAAGTCAGTTTGTAGTGTTAATCTTGTATGATGAATGCTGGAGCGAATGACAATCATTACGCCTCCTATAGGATCATCCACTCTCAGCATGGCTTTTGAATAAGTTGAATATGAATTACTGATCTTAATGTTACCAGGATTTGATTTTGTCTTCTGTACATACATTATAAAATCAGGATCTTGATAATGAATAAGATCTTTCAGCTCTTTGTATCGGGAGTGCATTCCTCTACACTTCCGTTGTAGTATTGTGGGTATGTCTAATACATAATATAGTTGTATTTGATTATTAATACTGTGGATTTAAACTGTTTTTTATGAATCTAGTGAAAGATCAATGTTACTTTATAGTGAAAAGGCTTTAAATGCATCTTCTGTTTCCAGGGTGTCTACCGGTGAGGTAGTAGTATGGTTTGTGAAATAGAAGATTTCATTTCCGTCCATACTATGATATTCGTCAGATGGTGAGGTGTCAATGGAATAAAATTAATGCAATTTTTAATAAATTTATTTACGCTTCCATGAGTCAGAAAAATGATTAGAATACTAAAATTTATAATGAAAATAATTTGTTAGTACAATAATTATAAAATTGCTCTCAAATTTAATCCATCACCAGTACTTAAATCTATATATTTATCACTTTGAGAAGAATTTTAAAGAATGAAATAGTTTGTCTTTCATAAAAAATGTATAAAATGTAAATATATATTTTTTATTCTACAACTCCATTAAGAATATCAAAAAGATAAGACTTTTGAAGTCTTAAAATATCATCAACAAATCAAAATTAATTTGCGATTGCCTATCTTATGACTAATAATGTCAAATTTCATGATATACACATGATTCTCAATATTTTATACAGCACCGTTGTTTTAAAGCAATCTGAAGCTATGACTAGGTCTAGGGAAAATAATCTTCACAGAGAAATTAAAAACATTTACTTAAATGAATGATTTAATCAATATATTGACGACCATTGCGTAATTAACTTCTTCATAAATATATATTTGTGAAAAAAGTAACATTGTATAGTTTCCATTAAATTAAAAATTAATGAATACAATAATCCTCTACATATTATTAATTTATGTATAGGACTGATTGATTGCAACAGTTAAATTACCTAGACAATTTCTGTAAAATAGTTTGTATTCTATTATGGAGACATTTTCACCAATACTACCATTGTGAATAAATGAACCAAGCTGAATGGGTTTATATTTAAATCTTGTTTTTATAGAAGTTAGTAGCCCCTTAGTGTATTGGCATACAAGAGTTTGCCTTGGACTGATCATGACGATGGTGCATAATATATATATTGAACGAATGCTCAACTTTTTTGTATTAAATACTGCATTAATTCCCAAGAAGTTTAGCATTCTAATCCAAAAGAAGTAGTGCAAATTTATATATAAAATAACAAGTGAAATAGTTTTATTTATATATAAAAATATAATATATATAATTACAATTTTTTTTTAACTATGAGAAAAATAGATTATCTATATGCAGATAGTAACCATAGAAATGAAATGTGACAACCTTGTTCAAGACATCTAATAAAAATAGACTTTATTTAAACAATATTTTGATTGATAATATAAAACACACATTATTCACCATTTAGCTAGAATAACAATAACTTCAAACTTCATTCAAAAAATAGAATCTTCCAGCAATATTAATTTAAAAGAAAACCAAAAAAAAACATTTATATTATTTCATTATACATTCCTTTTTTTAAATGCCTAAGCTTCTAACTGCTTTTTTTATCTCCCAACATGTTAAATGTTCATTTTAAAACAAATGAAAAAACAGAGAGCATTATTGTTTACTTTGATAAAAGTAAACCTTCTTACAAGTCACATAGTTCTAAAAAATAATTATTATAACCAATGGATTCTTCAGTAACTTTACCAAACAGATACAAAATTAAAACACTATTTTTAGTGAAAATGGCAAGAAATATTTTTTGTTCGTAGTAGATCATAAACAACTTTTATTTAACAAACACGTGAATTTTTCTACTTAAAGAAAAAAATGAAATGCTAATGATCAAAATAATAAATTTAACAACTCAAATAATTTAATTGGATAGCCTCAGACCTTTTGAACATACTATGATTGTAAAAGAGTGCCTCTATTTGAATAATTGGGGTTTCATTTCCTATATACAGACATTATTAAAACACACAAACTAATATTATGACTTAAAAATAGGATTACATTAAGTAAATTCACTCATATATACAAACTAAACTAAAAATACATTAAAGAATAAGCAACCTTTGACGTGCAAGAAACATTATTAAATGAGATGTCTTTAAACAAACAAAAATAGGTATGAAAACAATTAAACATGTAATACAAAAAACTAATATCAGGTTATATTCAAAGTCGTTTATTTGCTAAAGCGGTCATCTAACAAGAAATATTATTTTTCATACAAAATAATTAAATTTAAATCAGAAGAAACAATCACAGTTTTGCATCATTACTTATTTTTAAATTTTCATGAAAATAATTTGATAAAATATTGTAACAATAAAAATTATCCAGAATTATCAGCAACACATCTCGCAACTGTTCACATCTGTAAGCAAATTTTTTTTCTTAATTAAATAATTCATTGAAACCTTGAAATAAACTAGAGGTATGACAGATCACACACCAAAGCTCGTCCAAAAAAAACAACCAGTAATGTATGCATTATTATTAAGCATGGTGAAGGTGAAGATTATTTGTACATAATAGAGAATGTATGACAAAGGTTGGAATTTTTGTCTTGCTGCCATTGAAACATTTTATTCGTCCAGTTCAGTAAATATAAATGATAGGCACTATAGGAACTCTCCAAACACAACCTAACCTGATTCTCACATATTTAAAACAGTTATATAAAGTTTTACAGAAACTTATTTGAGATAGATCATTCATAATGCATTTGTTAAATAATTATTGCTATAAAACCACAAAGAACAAATGAGTTTTTTTCAAAAAACATTTTTCCATTAAAACAAAAAATATTCAATTAAATTGAAAAAAAATCAGTCTCTATTAGTTAGAATACTCATACAAACAAATTTTGTTATGAAAACGTTGTTATATAACTTGAAATAAACTAACAATAAGCTTAGTAAAATAGTTTAACAAAGAAAATTTTAAGTTAAAAACCCATACAAACAAATGTTGTTAAGCAAACGTTGGTGTATAACTTCAAAAAAATTCGCATTGAACTTGGTAGAAAATCAAAAAATTTCAATTAAATTGAAAATTAATTAGTGCATAGTGGTTAGAATGCCCATACAAACAAATGCTGTTAAGCAAATTTTGTTGTATACCTTCAAATAAACTTACAATGAGCTCGATAAGAAACTATAACCAAGAAAACTTTCAGATTTGAGAAAAATCTGTTTTTCATTAAAATAAAAAAGTTTTAATTAACCCTTCAGGACGGATGTAGACTATAGTCTACATTAATGTTGGGTCGTTATTAGTAATTTAGATCTTATGACAATAATAATTCATGCGTTATAGGGTTAAATTGAATAATAACTAGTGCATATTGGTTAGAATGCCCATACATACAAACAAATTTTGTTAAGCAAACTTTGTTGTAGAATTTCAAATAAACTCACAATGAGCTTGGTAAAAACTTTACCCAAAATAAATTTGCCAGTTGAAAAAAAATCTGTTTTTTCATAATATCAAAAATTTTCGATTAAATTGAAAAACAATTAGTTTATATTGGCTAAAATGCCAATACAAACAAATGTTGTTGAGCAAACATTGCTGTGGAACATCAAATAAAATCACAATGAGCTTGGTAAAAACTATAACAAAGAAAAGACAATTTTTTTAGCTGAAAAAGTAAATCTGTTTTTCATTCAAATAAATACTGCATATTGGTCAGAATGCCCATAAAAGCACTTGTTATTAAACAAACTTTGTTTTAGAGCTTCAAATGAAAGTATAAATCAATATTAAAGGGTGTACACACCATACACAGCCTATGGCGCCTACAGAACTACGAAAGGGCGATCACAATAGCTCATTTCTGTTATTTCATACCCGACTCGTTAATTATGGTCATTTCATCTAGACTGAAAAGCTGTAAGTTCTAAAGAAAGAGTTTGGCTACTCTCACTCTGAACAAGTGTAAAAAAAAAACTAAACATGAAAAGTGCTTTATCATTGAAAAAAATATCAAAAAATTAGAAAATAAAATAGTGTGATTGTTGAGAATATTCATACAAACATTAATATTTAACAAACTTTCTTTTAAAACCTCAAATAAAAGTAGGTTCCATACCGCACCTACTGAATTACAAGGCCATCACAATAGCTCATTTCTATTATTTCATAACAGACTCAACAATAATGATAGACAAGTGCAGTTTCTTAAATTAAGATTTAAGAAATGAGGAGTTTTGTTTTTGAAATTGTTTGACTTTAATCTTTTGTTCTAAAATAAACATTTACCAATATGGACAATGAACCAAAAAAAACATCCAGTATGGTAGAGTGAATGTCAACCATAGCTTAAAGATAACTAATAATCCACGAACCGGACGGTTCAAATGTCTCGCGATGATTCATTCAGTCACTTAAAAAAAATTATCTCCACA
>JARUHE010344106.1:0-10347 GCA_031471125.1 Archaeomysis grebnitzkii | reverse complement strand
ACAACCACCAACAACAACAACAACAACACCAACAACAACACCACCACCACCACCAACAACAACAACACCACCACCAATAACACCACCACCAATAACACCACCACCACCACCACCAATAACACCACCACCACCACCACCACCACCACCAACAACAACAACAACAACAACAACACCAACACCAACACCAACACCAACAACACCAACAACACCACCACCAACAACACCACCAACAACAACACCAACAACAACACCAACAACACCACCAACAACACCACCAACAACACCAACACCACCAACACCAACACCACCAACACCAACACCACCAACACCACCAACAACAACACCACCAACAACAACAACACCACCAACAACAACAACAACACCACCAACAACAACAACAACACCACCAACAACAACAACCACAACAACAACCACAACCACAACCACAACCACAACAACCACAACAACAACAACAACAACAACAACCACCACAACCACAACCACAACTAATTTACGAATCTTATTTTCAGAAGTAAGATTACGTCATCATGGCTAACATGTCAGGGGCAGAGTATCTTGCCTCAATTTATGGCACAGAGAAGGACAAAGTGAATTGTTCGTTCTACATCAAGACCGGGGCGTGTCGACACAGCGAGAGATGTTCTCGACAACACAACAAACCCAAATACAGGTAAAGTATTGCACTTGTCTTTTCCATTGAAAATCTCTCTTAATCGCCTCTTCACCAACAATTTTCCGTCTTTTCCTTCTGTACAAAGTTTTCCTTCAACCAGAGCAATGCTTTAGAGGTATGTTTGCCACATGTTCCATAGGAATTATTATTGGAGTTGGGCTGTGTGACACCTAAAGTATTGGCCTGCCCTCAACACTTGTAGTGATTTATTGTTTTTCTGGAAGAACGCGTTTGAATGTTAGTGCTTTTATAAGTTTGGTTTGTAGTTTTGAAATGATCATCTATAAGAGTTTTTCTTGAAAATTGACTTCTATAAAAAAAATTCTTCGTTAATTTTACATGTTTTTGAAGTATCTCTATTAAATGTAGCTTTCGTGGAGTAAGTGAACAAAGTGAAAGCCACAATCAAATTGTGTATTATCAATTTGAGAACTTGTAGCTCTAAACAACTTTGATGACTTTTTTCTGAAAATACTTCTTTTGAGAATAATAGATATTTCATTTTCTCTAAAAAGTTTAATTTTTGTTTAAACAAAATATTTATTAATAATAATATGAAGTACTATTAATTCTAATCTATTTCCATCAAGTTTTTTTTATGAAACCTGTATTTTTGAAAATACACATTTCTTAAGTGTAGGTAAATAACCAATTTAAAAAAAACATGGTTGACCATCTTATTTCTTTCATAAAAATATTTGTTCATAATAATATGTAGAAATACCAATTCTAAGGAGTTTATATTAAGTGTTTTTTCCTAAACTGGACAAGCAGTTTATAGATGAGACACCTAACAATTATTGCTCTGAACACCATAAAAATGTAATTCTTTTTATAAATTCAAGTTTTAGAAACATTTTTCTTAGAAATATTGTCCCTAATACATATATTTCATTTATGTTAAATGATCATTGCTCTTAAATAAGAAATGTTTGTTTGGTTCAATGTTTAAAAAAATACAAGACTCCCGAACACTAACTCTAGCAACAACAATCTAGTAATTCAAAAAGCAGTGCCTTATATCGCTGCTAAAAATAAGATTTTTTGTTAATTTTAGTTTATTCAAAAATATGGATAAGGAGACAATAATTTGTAAGATTTTATATTCTTTTAATCATTCTCATAGTTTGTTATTTTACCTTTTCATCTTTTTTGTTTTTAGTTATTATTCTATAATGCACTCTTTTTATGGATCCACAATAACACAAGTGAGGTAAGCTCTATTATTCGAATGTGTGTTACCTCACTTGTGCTATTGTCTATCCATTAATGTTATATGTATTGGCAATAGTACAAGCGAGGTAAGCTCTGTTATTCGAATGTGTGTTACCTCACTTGTGCTATTGTTGATCCATATAGGTGTTGCTTTTCCACAAGTATTAATCCTTTAGTGGCAAAAGGCCCTTAAAGGATGCTAATTTTTTTTATGTTTTTAAGACTCTTTTGCCTACAAAATGTAATTAATGTAAAGCATGCTATGACAATAATCTTCTGTACCATTTTGTAGGCAGAAGAATCTTACAAACATAAAATTTTTTAACATTCCATATGGGCATTTGTCCGCTAAAGGGTTAAACATAACTTCACTTTAAGAGTTAAAATGAACTTCCTTTAACAAAACAAAACTTGTTTATTATATATCACTCTTGAAGTGTCAAAAAATTATTTTTTTCCAAAAGTAAATATTTATGGAGTTATAGCCAAAAAATAGGTTTTTCCCACCAAAGTGCATTTTTTATTTGAAGTGTTACGGAAAATGTTATTGAACAAAATTTTTTCATTATGACACTAATTAACATTGCCAAGAGTATATTTTTTGAAGGTTTATATTTATTGAGATTCTATAACTTGTTGATACTTCATTCATGATTGATGTTTCTTTTCTTTTATTTGAAAATATCCATTCATATTGAAAAAGTTCAGGTTTTTTTTGATGACAGAATTTACTTGCACATTGAGTTGATTCTTCAAATGATAGAATTTCTTATTTAGGAATGTTAATATTTTTCTCATCAAAAAGTACCTTCTACTTCATTTCTATTTTTGTGTATTTGACAAAGTCCATGCATGGGGAGAGGATTTCTTGGTCATACCAAATACAATTTTTATTCACCCTGTGACCACAAGAGCAACTAAGAAACATCAGTCAATTTCTTCAGCCAATCACAACGAATTGACAGTTGTGATGTCATGGTGGCATTATGGTGTCATGACTGGTTTGAATATATTGGTTTGTCTGTTTGAAGACACCAACCAACCAACATATTCGAAGCAGTCACATCACCATGATGTCACCAGAGTCAGTTCGTTGATGAGCTGAAAAAGAACTTTATTATAATTAATATTGATTGACATTTCTTACTTGTTCCGTGGCCTGACTGCTTAAGTCAAAATGATGATGAAGCAATATTTGATTCTTTCACCAAAACTAACTATCTTAGTCTAAGAGACCCGACATGATGATCGAAAGAGTAGAACAGATTCAACAGTGGTATAAAACTGTCTTAATGAGGACATTTAAATTATGCTCATATGTTACTACTGTCGGCAGTTTATAAAAGATGTCTGGAGGGTGAATGCTGCTTGATATAGTGAATACATGATTTTGGTTAGTTAATGTTCAGCTCTTAGGTCTATTTTAAAACAAGTCCTAACTTTTTATGTGTGGAAGAACAATAATTCTATGCAAGTTTTATTAATTATTTAGTTAAATTGATTGTAAGCTCAGTTTTGAAAAAATAATTCTTGATTAGCTTCTCATTTAATATTTTTTTGTACAACTGCTAAATACAATACTAGTTTACTTCATAATAAATTTTTTATCTTCAATTTTGTATTTTTTTTTTACAAAATTATTTTTCATTGTTTTTTTAGTTTTGAGTTTCAAACATTTTTGAATACTGCTCATGAATTTAATTTTTTATTTTAGCTTTGATAAAATTCATGTATTTGTCATTTGAAGATTGGTGAAAATTTCAAGTTTTAACAATTTGGATACTTCATACATCTATTTTTTAATAAATTGCTCAATGTGGTCAAAGGTAATTTTTTGTTATATTTTGTACTGTTTAGTTTTTTTTTATTGACTTTAAAAGACCACTTTATTCCTGATAAGCAGTGTGCCAGAAATTCTTTTTTAATAGTTGTGATTAGTTTTTGAACTCTAAAAACATAGACATTATCTAAAAATGCCCCTATTTATGCAGTTGTCAAAAATGAGTTAATTACGTGATTAGAAAAGAATATTTTCTGGCACCCTGCTCATGTGATCTCATTTGCATAAATGATGAGAGGAAGGTTAGGTCAATTGAAAGATTATCCAAACTGGTCATTTTATTACAAAATCTGAATCAAAGAAAGCAGAATATATAAAAAACAATTAACTTGTACTTCACTTAACTTCATTTGCTCAACCATTCTGAAGAGCTAGGTATTGCTTTTATTTCTTAAATGTGTAAAGTTTGGTGAATGTTTTTTTGTAGGATTGAACAACTTTATTTAACAAAAAATATTTATTATAATCTTCTAACCAATATTGTCAGTCATTTGAAAAACGGTTTTTGCAGTTTTCTCTAAAAATTCATTAGTACAAGTTTCACTTCTGCTCCCTTTGATAATTGCGAACTTTCAATCAACATTTTTAAGACCACTTTGCACATCCTTAGGGTACACATCACTTGATGTGGGTAGTAATATTAACACTTTAACCGTTTCTTGTAACACCGGTGATACATAAATCCAATGACTTATTCCATCTTATGTAACACATAACTAACTTAATTTGTATCACTGGTATTACATAAGATGGAATAAGTCATTAGACTTATGTATCACCGATGTTACAAGAGACAGTTAATGTGAAGCAGGGCAGGGATCGGTTAAATTCGATTAGACCTGCTATATAAAAGCTCAAACTATTAAATTGTTATTTATTATTAGTATCCATCCATACAATTTCTCACTTGAATGATATTCCCCGAGAGTTTCTTCAATGTTTTTCTTTCCTGCTAATGTTTGATTTGTTTCTTTTATCTGATTTTCTCCATGGCTACAATTTGGTGAACAGTTTCTGAATATTTTTGGTAGGTGATGGTTTGTTTTTCATTGTAGCATTCATGTGTGCTTGCACATAAGGCATGTGTGTATGGCTGTTCCTTGGTGTGAGTGAAAAGTAAGTTGTTAAAAAGTCTAAAATGGATGCATACCATTTGATGAACATTTCACTGTATGTAACTTCTTTTTTTTCAATGGTCATACTGTGCTAAACATCAGTTTAGGCTTAAGTAATTCTGATGAGCAACTAATGAAGTTTCTTTTTGCTTTTCAGCTTTTTTTCAGTCTATTTTTCTTTTCACTTTCAGTCAAACAGTTGTGCTGCAGAACATGTATGTGAGTCAGCAAAACTCTGCCAAGTCGGCTGATGGATCCCATTTGGCAAACATGAGCGACCACAAGATCCAAGAGCAATTCGAGGCTTTCTTTGAGGACGTCTTCTTCGAGTGCGAGGAGAAGTACGGAGAAATTGAGGAGATGTGCGTGAGTGACAACCAGTGCGACCACCTCCGAGGCAATGTCTACATCAAGTTCCGGAAGGAGGAAGACGCCATCAAAGCAGCAGAAGACCTCAACAACCGGTGGTACATGTTCCGGCCAATTTACAGCGAGCTATGCCCGGTTGCGGACTTCCGAGAGGCCTGTTGCCGGCAGTTTGAAATGGGTCAGTGTGGCAAGGGGGGATTCTGCAACTTCTGGCACGTGAAGCCAATCTCATCACATCTGAAGGGGCTGTTGTCGAAGTCTGCGCGGTCACATCGGCATCGCAGTCGTTCCAGGACCAGGTCGAGGGAGAGGCCATCCACCAACAGCCACAGCAGACGCAGGTCACGGTCACGCTCGAGGGACCGTGACAGGCGTGAGCGCAGAGGCCGATATTAGGTTAAGAAGGTAACAGCAACATTAGGTTAACGGTAACCTATATAATTTAGACGTAATTAGTTTTTCTAATCCTATCTATTCACTGCATTTTGAATTCATTGAGCCTCACTTAGAATTCTTGTGATTTTGGTTGATCATTTGAAACTTTCATTAATAAAAAAACTTTATTACTAATATTTTAATAGAAATTTTTAATTTTTATTGCTGTGGTCTTCACATAGAGTAGATGTTTAGTAAAATAATTATAATCCTAATTGACCAACATTGTTTTATTACACTGCACTAGCAATATATAATCTTTCATACTATAACATCACAAAATTTTTGATTGAGAATTCAGAAGGTAGGTAATTAATGAATAAAAAGAAAAACAACTCAAACAATTTCCTCAGGTAAAACATTTTGATCCACCAAAAAACTTTGTTGATTATTTTGGTTTTCTCTCGACAGTTACCATAAAGTGCTGAATACCCACAGGGGTTACAGTGCTGGCCATGGGCATGTTAATTCGTATATTCATTCATTCTTTACAGTCACGACTAATCACAAGTAATCTTGAAGAAGTGCACGTGATTGAAATTTTTGTTAGAAAGTTTTCTTTGAAAGAAACCGAAATAAAAATTGCAGAGTTGGATTTTCCAGTTTGGTTTTATATACAATATTTAATTTATGTTGAGCAACTTCAGCATATTTAATGAACTATTTTTTTGTTATTAATTTGAAATATTCTAGTAAGGTTTTGTTTATTAATGAATTTGAACTTGTTAAATCTGATGATATTTCTTACATATATTTAATTTCTTTATTTTGTATTATTTATTGTAGCAGTTTGTTGCCTAATGATATACAAATTTTACTCTTTTATAATTTGATATTAAGACTTTGAAAAGAAAATTTTTGAGTAGATGTATTTTTTTTATCCACTTCAATTTTCAAAAATTTTATTTTGTTTTATATTTCATAAAAAATTGATTTCTTTCAAGGTCCATTTTGGTAAACAGCAATTTTTCTGTTTGCCACATTTTTTGAACATTGCTGATTGTTTTATAATGGTATGCCACAATGCAAATTATTTCTAACCTTGGCACTTTGAAAGTGAACAAATGTTTGTTTTGATTCAAGTTACACATTAAAGGTCCATGCAAATGGTATCGATTAAACAGCAAGCATCGTTGCAGAATATTTTCTTGTGATTCATAAATATATTTTCAGCTGCCTGATCATTTTCAATAGGAATTGCCGTAGAAAGTATTGTACTTGTTGGTTGTTTCTTTAAGTAATATTTATCTTTTTTTTTTGCTTTTCTCACAGATGAACATTATCAACTTGAAAGTTAAAAGTTTTTTGTCTGCTTTTTATTGAAAGTTTTTCAAATGCCGTAAATATTTTTATCATTAATGGTTAAATGACACTTTTATTTAAGTTGAATTTATTCTAGGTTAGTTTGAACAATTTGAATGATGACTCATTGTTTCAATTTTAAACTTACTTTTGAATCAATTTGATTTTGATGAAATGGTTTGTACTATGCAAATTTACTGAATTATTCAGTCTAATTTAGTACTTTAATACTTTCAAATAATTTAGTACTTTAATACTTTCAAATAATTTAGTACTTTAATATTTTCAAATAATTTAGTACTTTAATACTTTCAACTAATTTACTACTTTCAACTAATGATAAATACCTATGATAGAACCAACAATTGCTGTAAAGATGGTATTAAATTTTGACATACACAAATTTTTATAAAATTTGTTTAAATAAATATTTTAATGATCATGTTAGAAGGCTTGAATTGTATGAGTAGCTATAAATGATAAAAATGATTAAGTTTAATGTATGTACTACAATGATCTTGTTAGGAAGTGCCAAAAAATCTTTTTGGTTGCATAATGAATTTATTGAGTTTCAATTGACACATGTTCTGATCAACTTATTTTATAAGATTATTCATGGAAAAAAACTGGTTATTGTTTGTTTGTATGTATGCATAAAAATGTATATTGTAGTGAATATTAAAATAAATGTAAAAGTGGACCTTTAATCTATTGATATGCCATTAGTTTTAACATAATAGATTAGTAATTCTTGATAATAAAACTTACAATTATGTTTTGTTTATTAACTATATTTTAAATACATGGGAAATGGGTATCTTAGTAACTGTGATTTCAAATTGAAACTACAAAATTAACACTTTGACCCCAAATATGAAAACAACCCAAACTGCAAATCCCCATAGGAACAAGAATGCACAATGCAAAGAGAGCTAACCATCTATTTGGAACCACTACAGATGTTAGAGGAAATTCCCATTTGGGCTTTTGATGGGATAAAGACCTGTTACAAAGGTGTGTTTGATATCAAGCCAGACCAAAGCGAAACTCAACTTGCTAAACATTTTTTGTCACATAAAGATCCATACAAAAACTTGATATTTCTCAATGAAATATGTCGCCTACTAATAGGTATTTAAAAATCCACATCCACCAATAGTGCTAAATTTAGCAGAAATATCACCACCATTTATAAGAAGAGAGGTTGCTGCAAGTAAAGAAAAACAGAAGCAAGACCTTCATAACAATACATTGGTGTTGCAGAAATTAAAATTAAGGATAAGTTTCTAGAGTAGGTGTATGCATGAGACTAAAGAGAAGTAATTGTGACAGGAACGGACAAGATGTTATAAATGGGAGAATGGTGAGGTTGTATTCTTACATAGTATGCTTTCAGGAAATATATTTCTGCTGGTTTTGAAAGTCTTGTCATTTTTTTTATTTACTGTTATGTGGTTGTTAATGCTTCCAAGTGCTGGTTTATTAAGTTGGTTGAGGTAGAGGTGTGTTGGTTCTCTCCTGTGGCAGTGAGGTTTTGATGGAACTGTTTTCGTTCTACCTGTAAGTGTCATTCAGAGAATTTTTATCGAAGTTTGCCATTAGGTAAAAAGCTCTATATGGGTTTTATTTTTCCGTTGGCTTCGTCGTCTGCAGTTAAAAATAAATTGGTATTAAACAACTTTATTTTAAGAGTCCCATTGAACTTTCATTAACAATTTTTTTTCGTAAATAATTTAAAAAAAAATTAACATTTACAGAGTTATAGCCAAAAACCCTCATTTCTTAACTCTTAACAATTTTTGAGCAAAAGTTTAAAATTTTTGGTGAAGAATTACAAAAAAATTTATTGAAGAAAAGTTGTTTATTATGACCATCTAATCAAAATTATTAAAGATTTTTTTCTTCAAAAACCTACCTTTAAAAAGTTATCGCCAAAAACATAGTTTTTGATTTTGTTCTTTAAAATTAAACACAGTTTAACGAAGACTACTTTATTTATATACAAATATTTCTATTTTCATTTCGGTGTTGACTGACACCCTCTTCAGTAGAAACTTGTTTTGATTGTTTTTTTTTTGAAAAATGTACTTTATTAGAGTAGATCATTATCACATACTGTACTATAGCTTCACATTTTTCAAAACGGTGTTATGGAAGCATCCATTCAATGAAAAAGATCCCGGAGACATGTTCATATTCTTGGATTTTTTCAGTTAACGTTTAATGAAATAATTTGATTTTTACACTAGTTTTGCAGAGTCCCAATCAATACTGTGACCAGTGTTTGCTGAATGCAAAAACATAGTTGTTTCCATTTCTGTAGTCTTTTTTATGCTTCTCTACACGTGTTTCTAAATTTTTTCCAGTTTCAGCAAAGTATTTTCTTTCACATTCTGTACAGCTTATTTGGTATGTTCCATATTTTTCTTCATTTCTTTTTATGCCGTTTGAAATTATTGATCTAGAAATAGTAGACGAATAGTTAAATACTACATCATAACCTGATTTTCTAGGGTCTTTTATATGCTCTAAATTAGGGCTGAATTGTAAGGAGATTAATTTGTTGTGATCAGGGTTAAATTTGTCCCTTCTACTACTTTAGAAAAATCTTTGTTTTGTTTTAGTATGGCATTTTTTTCATAAACGAGGATGTATGTCCTAGTTTTTTTTAATACATATATTGGATTTTTTATTCACTTACGCATCAAAAAAGGGAGCGTCACTTCTATGCGCTCTTAAAAATTATTTTTAAAGATATTTGAGCTGAAAGATAGTTGATATAATTTGAAGAATTCATGTTTCATGTAAACAGAAAAATGATAAGTGGGCATCAACAGGAAACCCACCAATTCTTTAAATTATATCCAATATCCTTCAGCTCGTCAAAAATCTTTGAAAAAATTAATTTCGTGGACAATTAGTAGAAGCATATTCCCATATTGTCAGAAGAAATAATTAAGTTGGTCAAGAGAGTTAGCAGCGTCTAGCTCGGGCCCATTTTCTATTTGTATGCATTCACTTTCAAGAAAATGAAACCTAAAAATAAATTCATAAGACAACTTGATACATGGTGATGTATATAAATTGCTCAAAAATTAATAGATAACATGAACCAAGTAAATGTAATTGTTTTAAAAACAAATCCAGCGACAATGCAAGTGACAAAGCATGGTTTTAGTCAATAGTATTGCTTTTGATAAATCATTTTCTGATTGATTTTTGTCGAGCGTGCGTAGCGAAGCTCTACATAGGCGTAGCATTTCCGATGTCGTCGGCGTTAGACAATGAGTGCGTTCGATTCTTTGCTAACTGCTTACGAACGTTAGCAAAATGCCCATATAAGGTAAAGGCTGCTTATCGCTAAGCACTTTTTGCCT
>JARUHE010344105.1:3410-18436 GCA_031471125.1 Archaeomysis grebnitzkii | reverse complement strand
TTCTTGGAAACTTAATAAGTATCAAAAAAGCACAACAAGAGTTCTAGCAAACATATTTAATTTTCTTTAGGTTTTTTTTAGCACTTTCGATGAATTATTCGTCAATTTCAAAGATAGTTTTTTTACATTTGTTTAATACAAGACAAAAATTAATCAAAAAGGCTATACTAAATAAATTGAAAAAAAAACATGCAAATTTAAAACGAACATATACATTCAAGTAGAATAATTGATACGTTTTATAGTAAAACTCAAATTGTTAAAATGGCAAAATTGCTAACTCTACTGGAATTCCATCATTTATATTTCGCTCATCTCTTATTATATGCACTGATTCCAAAATTCTTAACTCCTGAACATTATTACATTTAGTTACAATTTAAAAAAATAATTAAATTAAGAGGGTGATTGCTAGTACAATGATGTTTAAAGATAGTGTTTTTATATTTTTGGAGATTAGAAGTAACTCAATTCTTGCCAACGTCTTATATGTTCAAAGATTCTACACTGGAATTGTCGTTTGGTACTTCCAATTAATTTTGCTGTAAATCGTATCAATTATTCTTCTTAAATGTATATGTTTGTTTTAAGTTTGCATGTTTTTTTGAATTTATTTGATGTAGTCTTCTTCACTAATTTTTTTCTTGTATTAAACAAATGTGAAAAAAACTAACCTTGAAATGATGATTGATTCATCGAAAGTACTCGGAAAAAAAATAAAACCTAAAGAAAACTAAATACGTTTTCTATAGCCCTTGTTGTGCCTTTTTTCATACGTATATATATATATATACATTGTGGTGTACTTGAAGCGTCATAGTTCTTAAGTCTCTTCAGCTAGCTCAAACTTTTGTTATCAACATTTAGTTCAGTAAACAACAGTATATGTAAAGACAACATAGGCTCAATGCATTTCGAGGGTCATCCTCTCGACAGGAACTATTTAATCTTTAAAAGCGTTGTCTATTTTATAAAATTTACATATTAATCATACATTCAGTGTAAATGTTTTTTATTCTGTATCAAATTGATTTCAGGTTCTGATGGTTATTGTTTATTTTTAATTAGTATGTTTATATGTTCTCATATCTACCGTTTTCTTTTTAAAAAACTAAAATGTATTTTTACCAACGTCAAAGAAATACTCAGTAGAACAACCTTCCGTGTCATACAATGACATAACTGGACAGCTAACTCTCTGCCACTATAGATATCATGTATAATACCACTGCCTGTCACAAGACATGGCTCCAACAAATCGTTCAACGACACCACTAATATATATAGAACATTTTAAATTTCTTGCAATACTGTTTTTCCCTTTTTTCTATTTTTATATTTATGATTTATCTTTTGAGACTTCAAAGGTGTTACCATCAAATTCAGAAAAAGGCTCAAAAAACAACTTATGCCAGAATAAAAATCATCTAAATTGTATGTACATTTAATTTGTAAATTTTTTAAAATAGACAACGCTTGTAAAGATTAAACAGTTCCTGACGAGAGGATGACCCTCGAAATGCATTGAGCCTATGTTTTTTACAGTTTTTTACTGAACTAAATGTTAATAATAAAAAATTGAACTAGCTGAAGAAACTTAAGAGATATGTATATATGTATATGCATATTTTTGTAGCATAGATAATTATCTGTAATTATCTTGGCATTATCTGTGATTTCCAATCATATAATTATACATAATTATCTGAAATTGCAAATGATAATTATTTTTCATTGGAAATCTATATATTTTTATCTGTAAATTTCCATAAAAATCGTCCACAAATTTTTCTTAAAGTTGAGTATTGTATATATTTATGAAAAATAATCAACTATAAATCAATGATAGTGATAGGCATAGATAATGTGAAGATACTTATACATGCCGAGAGAATGATTTCCTCACTGGGTTAGTTGTTGTGATTTTCCAGGAACTTTTATTTTTTGATGTAAAATGTTTATATTCATCAGGTTAGGTTAAGTTAAGTTACTACAAATCAGGTTATAGAAGCAAAACAATTATCTTTAGGATATTGAAAACAAGTTTATTTTTAGTCTTGGTCATTCGTATGTTACTACCAAGACCTAGCATTGCTTAACCTGATTGATGAACAATACATTTAGATATTGTATTAAGTTTATATAATAACTAATAAATTGTTATTAGCTATTGAAGGAATACGAAAATAAGAGATAACGGTATACTCAACAAAGCTTAAAACTATTGAACATAGATTGACATTGTGAAGTTAATATAATTTATTCATTCAGAAATGCCAAAAACTTTTACAAAGAAATAAAGTTGCTAAGAAAGTCGGAAATAAAAATAGATTTACTTCGAAAACAGTAAAATCTTTTTAAAAATTGATATCAAGAGAAATAAGACTAAAGCTCTTAGTTGCAAACATTTTAAAAAATAAATAGCACAAATATTTCCCTAAAAAAGTATATCTTATGAAGCCTTTGAAAGTCTATATAAAATGAATAAATTTATAAAATATTCGAGTCCTAATTTGAAGATAATCCAATTTTATCTAACCAGAAGCAGCTTCGGTAAACAGAAATATCCTTTCAATGCAAAAACATAAAACATAAGACATTTCAATAATAAATTTCTCCACGCACTTGCATTTCAAATAATTTTTCCCCCACACACTTAAATTTCAAATAATTTTTCCCCCACACACTTAAATTTTAAATCTACGGAATCCCCTCCCAACATTTCAGAGTCTTAGGCTAATATTGAAGACGATATGTGCAAAATATTCCGAATCTGCCGATGGATTACTTTTATCGTAGATCTTATCCAGGCTGTTCAAAAAAAGCTTAAATTTGAGTTTTATTTTGATTTGTTGTTAGATATTATTCAGACTATTCAGAAGAAGTTTAAATTTGAGTTTTCCTTTGATTATTTGGTAGGCTGTTCAGAAACAGTAAGCTTGAGTTTTCTTTTGATTTTTGTTAGGTATTGTCCAGGCCCTTCAGAAAATACTTATATTCGAATTTTCTTTTGATTTTGTTAGATATTTCCAGGCTATTCAGAAGAAAGTTTGAAAAGTTTTTGATTTTTGTTTTTGTAGTAAGCAAAGAAGAATAAACAATTTTAATTTGATTTGTAAGCAAAAGATAAATTTATATTTTATTTCAGGAATTTATGTTATTGAAGTACTTCAAGATGTTTTAGGAAATGTATTTCTGTCAAAAAAAGTAAAGAAAACCTATAACATTTTTTGATTTTTTTCTTTTCGAAATGTAAAATTGCGAATAAAATGAACTTAAGATAAATTTTAACTTACTAGGCTCTAAGATTGTTTTTCACTGTTTAAAACATTTCCTGACATTTACCAGCTAATCTGACAACTTTATCATGAAATGTTAAATGTGTATGAACAAGTGTAAACATTTGAAGTTTTACTTTACGCCTGAAATTGTTTGAGAAAAATACTTGATTAAATTTTATTTTTCTTCATTTTTGTCGAGCGAGTAAAACGAAGTTAGGACATAGGTGTTACTATTCCATCATAATCGTCGTCTGCGTCTGCCTCTGCGTCGTCGTCGTCGTCCGGACATTCAACAAAAGGTTCAAGTTTTTATTTTATTAATAACTTGTTTGATTTTTACTATTTTTGCATCAAATTTTCAGATCTGAACAATCAATATCCTTACAATATAATTCAATGGAATTCTTTTTATATAATTTTCACTTTATTTTCTTATTTTAGGTTAAAATGAGGAGAAATAACTTGTAAAATATTTCACATTCAACAAAAGGTTCAAATTTTTATTTTTTTTATAACTTGTTTGTGTTTTGATATTTTTGCATCAAATTTTCACAACTGAACATTATTTTTATATAATTTCATTTTTTTTTTATTTTAGGTTAAAATGAGGAGAAATAATTTCTAAAATAATTTACATTAAAAATAATTTTTTTTGCTTCAAATTTTTAGAATTTAACAATAAGTATGCATGTATAAATACAATGTAATAGAATTTAAAAAAAACATTTTTTTTGTTGCTGATTTTGTTTTTACAATTTTAAAAATTTTTACAATTGTATATTATACAAATAAATAATCACTCGACATTTAAGCCGCATAGCGGTTTAGGCATAACTAGTTTGTTTAGTCGTAATTTCTTGTACTTATGTTTCAATACTTTCTTTTTTGGCTTAGTCGTACTTTTTGGCACTGCTGTCTTACTACTTTCTTTTCGGTTTGTCTTGGTTTCGTCTGTTTATTTTATTTTATTTTGGTTTCTACATTTTGTATTGTCGTGTGTTTTGTATTTTATTAGTTATAAGTTAATTTTTTGCTTTTGTGAATTATTTCGCAGCCATAAAAAACGTATGGTTGAGTGTTTGTTTAACAAACTATTTAGTTGGCAACTTGTAATTTGTCATTTCGCAACTTTTGATATCATGAAATTTTAATTAGATTTCATTTTATTGTTTATGATTTTATATAATTGTGAACATATAAACAATTGACATATATAAGTTGTTCTATTTGATTTTTAGGTAGTGAGTGATGTTACTTATCACATCCAATTTATAATAATTGTAAAAAATGTGAGTTTATAAAATAAATAAAAAAAATGAACGAACATTTGTTTGGTTTATATTTTGAAATATTTTTGTGAATTAAAGAAAATCAAAAATGGAGAAAAATTCTGCAACGCTGAAAATGTTGGAAGAAATCACGTCTGATTTCGACAGCTTTTTGGACGACGTCTTCAACGAGAAATTCCTTGAAACCAAAAAAGGGGAAACCTGTTCCAAGAACCGGTGTTTGGAGGCGAAAGTTTCCCCGAAGGAGAATGTCGACGTCTGTCTAGAGGACCTTTACCAAAAAAACGCTCAAATAAAAAAGAATTTTGAGGGGACCCAACCGCAACAGAAACAGAAATCCAATTTCCAAACACCGAACAGCTCTGACGTCACTTTCAGAGGCAAATTTGCGCAGGCAAAAGCTTCGACAAGGGCTAACCAAAATTATGTTCTCGAAGATGTTGACAGCAAAAACAGTGCGTTGATGTCTCCTGCTTTAGTGAAACGGCAAAGTGTGGAATTGAAAGACGGGTTTCTCCTGGGAGGCAACTCGGACCCCATTATGAAGGACTCTGAAAGAGACAATTCAAGGGGCAGAAGCAGAATGGCCAACAAATCTGCAAAGGAAGAGGAAGTGAACGAAATCATAAACGAACTCTCGGATATTTTCAGTGAAACTGCTGGAATGTTCGAACCGAAAAGGACGCCGAAACCACTGCCGTCAGAAGGTAAGTTAAGTTCAAATAAACCAAATAAACATTCACCAAATTTGAGAAACAATTCTGTTAATAATTTCAACAAAGACTCCAGTAATGCTTCCAGCAACAAACCAGATTTTAGTTGCAGCAAATTGGAGAATCACGAATTGGGATCGAAAGCATCGACTGGCATAGGTTCGATGACGACGGCCTCCCAGAGGCGATTGGTCTTGCAGACTTCCCACTCTCAATCGTCAGAGGAGATGATGTATGCAGACGCGGAGTCTCTGGGTATCAATCGCGGGCTTTCCCCTTCCAAGGTCCAAAAAGAAGGGAAATCTTTCTACAATGGAGTTCCACCTCCCATCAACCAAAAGGGTTTAACGTCTAACAATGGCTTTATTTCAACACCAAATACAGAAACGAAACCTTTAATGCCTTCCGATTTCAAAAAAAATAAACAGCAGAAAGTTAATTGTGTGGAAACATCTGGCAACAATGATGGAATAGTTAAAACAGAAAATCCATCATTAGTGAAAATTTCCCAGTTTGGCAAAATTGGCAAACTAAATTTGCCAAAGTATCCCAGCAATGATCCATCCGTCCCTTTATATTTCTGCGCAGACGAACGTTCCGATGAAGTATCGAAAGTTAAATCTGTGAAGGGAGTAAACAAATCAAGGTCTGAAAAAAATGACAAAGAAACCATAAATAACTTTAATTTGGAGGACGAAGTTGAAGAGAAGCCACCAAATGTTTCTGAATTGATCAAAAAATATGCGTCTCAGCCTACCAAGGGCGATTTGTCTACTCAAGCATATACAGACGAAACAAAAGAAAAAGCGTCTCCCAAACATCTACCACCGCCATTTTCTCGATTTAATCAACAAGATGTATCCAAAGTAACAGGAATGAGAAATAATAAATCTAAGAAAGAAAATGAAGTTCGTCAAGAAAATAAGTTAAGAAAGAAAACCAGCCTCAAAAGATCTTCATCAGAGACACGCAATTCCCAAACCGAATCCGACAACTTCTCCTTTGGAAAGAAAGTCGTCTTCAAAAACAGATCCTTGTCGGAGTCTCGCAAGGAAGTGAAACAAAGCTCGCCTGAAAGACAAACTCGTATTGTTGATGCAAACAAAACGCCTTTGGACAACCACCAAAGAGTGCAATGTTCTCCTAAAGACAATTCATCTCCAGTTGTTAGTCTAAAGAAAGTTCCAGCGATTGCAAAGGCGAAAGTGGAAGCGGTTACAAATGGGGAAAATGTGCTGGACAAAAAGCCGGATGTTAAACCTAAAAAGGACGACGAGGAGACTATCTTATCAGAAAGTATCCGATTTTCAGCGAACATGTTTCTTTTGGCGGACAAGTCTAACAAGATAAACAAAAATAAAAGTTTGGATCAATGCTCGAAAATAAATCTCTCTGATTCACCATCCAACACCACAAATACCAGAGTTGAAAAACAACATTTTTTTCCCGAACCCAACTACAAAACCCGAATCAAAGATCAGAGCAATGCAGAACAAATCAAAGTTTTAAAACTAAGTTCATCATCGGTTGATGAAAAAAGTTCAACAGAAAAACTTAAAGGGAAAAATATAGCTAGTAAAAAAAAGTTGAATAATTTTTCAGAAAAAGTGTCGAGTTCTTTTTTAGAGGTTAGCTCGACAGCCACTGCATCACCAACGGTAGTGGCTGTTCGTTCAAAAACTAGTCCGTCATTGTTGGACAAGAAGGAAGAAAATTCTCCATCAACATTCAAAACTTTTCAAAATAAACCAAAAAATGACGAACATTCTTCTGAAATTATGAGTGAAGAAAATTTGAATAAACAGAAGATGAAGAAAAAGAATTCTTTAAAACGAAAGAGTTTCAATGGAACCAAAAAGCTGTCTTCAGGTGAAAATTCACCTTCTTCAAAAGCTAATGGTTCACCATCGCCAAAAACTGAAAATCCATTTTTACAAAAAAATAACATTTTACCTCAAACAAAAGCTAAAACATCTTCCTCTAAAGATAGAATACTGGTTACAAAAGATAAAACACCACCACCAAAAGATGAAACACCACCACCAAAAGATAAACTATCTACACTTAAAGATAAAACTGACCCTTCACTAAAAGCTAGAACACGTTTACATTCAACAAAGAAAACATCCCCACCTAAAGATAAGGCAACTTCATTTAAAGAGAGGACACCGTCTCCAGTCAAAAATAAAACGCCGGCTTCACTTGAACATAAAACACCTACCCTAAAAGATAAGACCCTTCCACCTAAAGATGAAGCACTTGATAAACCAAAAAAGAAAACATCCCAAACAAAAGATAAAACACCTTTACTAAAAGATAAAATGCCTCCAACTAAAGAGAGAACACCGTCTCCAACAAAAACTAAAGTATCTCTGCCTAAGGGTATAACATCTCCACCAAGAGATAAAACGTCTCCATCAAAAGATAAAAGATTTGCGTCACCTAATAGTAAAATATCTCCACCAAGAAGTAAAATATCTCCACGAAGAGATACAACGTTTCTAGCAAGAGATACAACGTCTCCATCAAGAGATACAACGTCTCCATCAAGAGATACAACGTCTCCAGCAAAAGATACAATATTTCCTTCTAAGGATATATCATCTCCACCAAGAGAAATATCTCCATCAAAAGATACAAGATTTGCTCCACCTAATAGTAAAACATCTCCACCAAGAAGTAAAATACCAAGAGATACGTCTCCAGTAAAAGATAAAATATCTCCACCTAAGTTTCAATCATCTCCGCCAAGAGTTAAAACATCTCCATCAAAAGATATAAAATTTGCTCTACCTAATAGTAAAACATCTCCACCAAGGAGTAAAACATCTCCACCAAGAGATACAACGTATCCACCAAGAGATACAACGTCTCCACCAAGAGATACAACGTCTCCACCAAGAGATACAACGTCTCCACCAAGAGATACGTCTCCACCAAGAGATACAACGTCTCCAGTAAAAGATAAAATATCTCCACCTAAGGTTAGAACATCTCCACCAAGAGAAATATCTCCATCAAAAGATACAAGATTTGCTCCACCCAATAGTAAAACATCTCCACCAAGGAGTAAAACATCTCCACCAAGAGATATGTCTTCAACAAAAGATAGTATATCACTTTCATCAATAATTTCCAATGGCAATGATCCACCAAAGTTAGTTTCTTCCTTTTCCCAAAATTCAATAAATAAATATTGTAAAAAGCAACGTTCCAGGGATGATTCAGATGGTCTAGAAGGCAATTTAGATGAAATTAAAAGTAAAGAAAAAGGGAGATTAAATGAAAGTTCGGCAAACAAGAAAAACATAAATGCCTCTAATGGTCAAACATCCTCTTCTAGTTCAACTTGTCCTTCTTCGAATGCAACTTCTTTATATTCATCTTCAAATTCGACTTCTAAATTGTCTGTTGTAAATTCTGACAATGCTGCAGTGTCTTCTAAAGTAGTTGATGTACGTTCTAACAATGCTGCAGTGTCTTCAAAAGTAGTTGATGTACATTCTAACAAGGATACAATGTCTTCAAAAGTAGTTGATGTACATTTTAACAAGGATACAATGTCTTCAAAAGTAGTTGATGTACGTTCTAACAAGGATACAGTGTCTTCAAAAGTAGTTGATGTACGTTCTAACAAGGATACAGTGTCTTCAAAAGTAGTCGCACCTGCAAGCACACCTGATGTGCCTGCAAGCACACCTGATGTGCATACAAGCACAAATGATATTCCTGAAAGCACGAATAATGTGTCTAAAATAACGAAGGAGGTGCCTGAAAGCACAACAAATGACCCTACAATCACAGCCAGTTTGCTTGAAAACACAAACGACCAACCTAAAAAAATGGCTGGTTTAATTTCAAATCCAACAACTGATACTAATTTAATTTCCGTTTCATCTCCACACCAAACCAACACCTCGTTTCGTTCTCATCAAAACACTGAATCGTCCAACATTGAAGACTTGTCTTTGAATACTCTTAATCTTTCAACTGCTGAACCACCAAATAAAGCTCCTTCAAATGCATCTTATAGATCTCATATTTTATCTTCAAATACAATAGAAAATTCGAATGCATTTTCCATTCAAACTTCTCCCACAACTTCAATAGTCTCCATTTCATCCTGCAGTACATCTCCAAAACACTCAAACTCATCATCTAATTCATTATATGTAACCTCTACGTTCTCCTCTAATTCAATATCTTCTGATAAAGTCTCCACTATATCTACATTATCCTCTATAATGTCTACAGCATCCTCTAATACAGTCTCTACTATGTCTACACTACCCTCAAAAATGTCTACACTATTCTCTAATACAGTCTCCACTGTTGAAGTAACTTCAATGACACCTCCTGCTTTAAAGAGACAACCATCCGATCTTTTATTGACCAACGACACGTCATCACAGTTGGCCAAACAAGAAGAAGAAATGAAACTTCGTTACAACCAAATTTCTGAATCGGTTTCAAAGTTAAGAAATAAAATTTCATCAAATTCCTCAAAAAACACAGCGACTAAATCCTTAGAAAAAGACCCACCTGGTCCTGAAAAACTGTCTATGGGATGTTCATCACAAGGTGTTGACGCTTCCAAGAAAACGGGCGATGGCAGGGAAACAAATTACATGCACGCGAATCCAAAGTCTCCGACTATAATGGCTAGAAAAAGGTTCTTGGAAGGGATTTCGCCGAATAGTCAAACCAGAGATAATAACGAACCTAATTTTTTTGAATTAGAAACTTATAATGAACTAAAAATAAAACGAAATGATAGTGGCGACAATATACCCAAAGGTAAGTGTATGGATGTCGGCTCGAATATTATATCCAACAGCAGTTGTACTAGTGACAGGTCGAATCTGGAAAATAGTGCTATCGTCACGCACAGCGTAAAGTCAGACCAGCATCTTGATGGCAATGAACACACCACTATAAAAAACATTTCCTCCAATGGAAAATGTAAAATGGAGAAACCTAATGTTATGCATACAGAACATATGCAACAAACTGATGCTAGTAACACCGTTATATCAAATAAAGCAAATGCGAAACAGCGTGCGATTTTAGATGATTCTGTGAAAGCAAACATAAACATTTTTAACAGGACTGTACCCGTCAATACTGAAATGAATTCTTCTGGTGATAAACTGAATAAGAAAAAGGAAATTCATCTGAATGACATGGGCAATCATTTTCAACAACAGGATCTTGTTTTAACTTCACAGTCGTCCATCAACAACAATATATCGAATGACAAAGAAAAAAATACTCCCCAAATTATCGCCATTAAACTACAGAACTTTGCTGACGCCGATGTAAAATCTTTTAATTCAAGTTCCAGTGATAAACCAAAAATTAAAGATGTTTCTCAGAATAAACGTTCATGTGATAAGCCAGAGCATAATGAAGCATCCCACGATGTCCTTGCCTTTAATAAAAGAAGTGCATCAACCAGCAAAATAAATGATGGTAAAATTCAACAAAATAAAATAAATATTGATGCTACACAAAAATTTGACTCAAAAGCCCAATTTTCGAACAATTCTCAAATAAGTTTGGATATTGGATCGATTTCTAACATTAAACAGAATAACCATCAACAAACTATCAATTCAAGTGAACAATCTTCCAAAAACGAAAGTATCTCCAATGATCAATCAAAAGTGAGAGAGGAAAAGGTTGCAAAAGTCCCTCACATTGAATACAACTCGCACACTATTGATTCTAAACCACACCTGTTCCATAATAACAATTTTTCTAATGATCAATCAAATGCAAAACATGAATTTGCTCCAAAGATTCTACCAACCAAAACTCAGGACCAAATTGCAGCTTCAAATGCTCAAGTCTCCAATAAACCCATTGATTCTGTCATTAAAACCGTTGGTTGTTCCATTGAATCAATAGAGGAAGAAAGCAACACACCTCAGCAAATTAAAAAGTGTGATCACAAAAGCGATACAATGAGCAGCATCACACAAGACAGTGAAAAGATGAAAATATTTGCAGAGTTATATTTGGAAGAAAAGAATAAATTGATTCGCCAGTCAACTGAAAGTGATCATAAAATTTACTCGGATGTTGATGTCAGAACTCCAAAAATAGAAGTGAGGGAAGACCTATCCAAAAATAAAAGTGAGGGAAGATCAAAAATAGAAGTGAGGGAAGACCTATCCAAAAATAAAAGTGAGGGAAGATCAAAAATAGAAGTGAGGGAAGAACTATCTCGAGGATGTGAACGATCTAACTTAGCAAAAGCGAAACATGACGAGAAGTCTCCAAAAATCTTGACGTTAGGAGAAATACCCGAGCAAGAAATACCGAAAAAGAAATGTTCATTCAGTAAAGAAATAACATCTGCAATAAAAAATAAGTTCACGGATAAAAAGATTTACTCAGCGGTTGATTTTGAATCAAATAAAACGTCGAAAAGTTCTATTCAACCTTGTAATAATAACATGAGCACGAATGTAATTAAAGCTGAAGTTCACACCACCACAAATAGTGGACCAAAGTGGAACATTTTTCGTAAAGATTCAATGGAGCAAAACAAAGGTTTGGTTTTCATTGACAAAAGCAGCCCAATGCCAAATGAATGCCACGAAGTCTATTCCAACGTGAATTTGTCGCACACAAATCAAAATAAACCTCAGTCACGAGATGTCTCAAAATCAACTGTCAATGTAACAGCAACAGAAGCTAAAGCTCAAAAAAATAATTCTATTCAGATTTTGTCTTCCTCTGGGAAAAATTCAGCTCATGAACCTATTCCGGAAATAAAAACTAAATCGACAGAACTTGGGAAAACCAAATCCCAAAAGAAGATGAACGACGAGCCAATTTATGCAAGCACAAGTTCATCAAAATATTCACCAATTAATAAAAAAGTGTGTACGAAATCCACGAACGAAATTCCAACAAATGACATCACCTCTGATTCTGACGTAGACCGACCGAATAGTATTTATTCGGCAGTAAATTTCACATCTTGCAAGTATCCCAACGAGACAAATGTTATCAAAGTTGAAATCGCTGAATCAAAAGTTGATGCTTCCAAATCCAAAAACTTTCTACCACCAGCCAGTAAACCCATTGGAGATGGAGGTGAAGAAGATATTTATGCCGACGCTTCATACAGTTATAAAAGTTTTCCTTCGTCGCAAAAACAGGATAAAGAAATTTCCACCTATAACGATGACGATATTTACGAGGACATCACATTTGTCCAGCCGACCAAATCTGCAAAAAAGGCGAAGAAGAAGGAAGCCAAATGCACTTTTTTGACGCCAACAAAACCTGCAAAACAGGAGAAGAAGAAGAAGAGATCAAAATCGAAGGACCGGCCAGCAAGTCTCAGCGAAGACGCATTGGCCGAATATCTGCAACAAATCCTCTCCAGAAATTGTGCCAAAGTTGCCGCAGGTAAGATGTTTGGAAGAGCAGTGGCAACTTTAGGGATTTTATCACTTTTAAAAATCTCTAAAGTTGCCAGTTAGAAGAGTGACAACAATTAACATTTTATGAACAAACATTTTAAATAAAACCAGTTTTGTGACATTTTTGTTGTAAATGTTTTTTTTTGTGTGATGACAATTTTAAAAATATTTTGTGTGGCAAACATTTCAAATAATTTTTTTGTGCGAACATTTCCATTTGTTGCAACTAATAAAATTTCTTCCAAATAACTTTCCTTTGGACGCTTTTATGTGGAACCAAATCCCTTCTCAAGTGTTAATAATAGTACTAATAAATCCATTTATTCCCGACAAAATGTCAAGGATTAAATTATTAGTATTATATTATTAGTATTATATTATTATATAATAATAATAACACTGATTAACAAAGAATATGTTGCAGGAGTAAAGCCATGCGTTCTGGACTAAATCGTTGGTGCTGATTCCGAATCTGTATTCAGAATTGTTCTATCGCGTCAGGATTTTGCGTTATGCGCATGCGCAATATGAAAATAACTCAAAATCAAAGATATATAATTATAAATCTTTCTAAGAATGAAAATAGTTACTAGGGTAAAACCATGTGTTCTAGACTAACTATAAATCTGTGCTCAGGTTTTTGAGGTATGCGCATACACAAGATTTAGAATTATATTTTTTGTTTTGAGCCGTTTTCATATTTAGTCTAGAACACATGGTTTCACCCCAGTAACTACTTTCATTGACTTTATAACTATAAATCTCTGATTGTGGGTTATTTTCATATTTATTGTACATGCGCATAACTCGGAATCCTGACGTGCTAGAACAATTCTACGCGCAGATTTGGAATCAGCGTTCCAACATTAGTAAGTTACGCCAGAGGAAAGTTAACGTTTGTTGACCAGTGCAATAAAGCCTTTTATTTCTGACAAAATGTCGGGTTTTAAATTATTTAAGTCATTACTAACGTTGATTTATTCACAAAGTTTGTTTTTAGTGTAGAGCTTGAAATGTTGTTACAGCTTCATATAAAACCATTTCCAGATTTCTAAACAAATGTATATTTAGCTCCGATTACCTAATGTACTTCTTTGACATTCATTGAACTTCTTGTTAACCCAATTTTGCCAACATTTTCATTTTTTCATTCCTTGATAAAAAAACTATTTTGAAATGTCACTTAGATCCAATTTCACTTGTTGAACAATAATTGCACTGCAAATAAAATATCATTAATGTTGCCAAACGTTCTTTGTTTGGCGAAGGTAAGTTTCTCACAGTAGGTAGGTTACTGCTAGGTATGCCCACCTAATTTTCTTCTCGTAAAACTGTAATACATAAAAAGTGTATTCGTGAATAATCATTTAGGCGTTCTGGAACACTTCAACTGCGCTTTTCCAACGGTGAACGTGTTGAAAAGTGAGGCAACCCACATTGAAACAATATACGTTTGCCTCACTTGTGTCATAACGCCTCTGGATCGTCCCCATCATGACTATTCGTGAACACGTTCAATATTAAATGGATCGAAAATAGCACAAGTGAGGTAAGCTCTGTGTGATTTGAATGTGTGTTACCTCACTTGTGCTATTGTTGATGATCCAAATAGTGTCGCCCAATGTTATGAACAGAAGATCATAAAAACGTTCTCAAGAAATTGCCTTAATTACTCACTACCCATAGAGTCGAATTCGTCATACGAGTAAAGGCCATTTCAATGTTAATTTCAAGGCGTTTTAGTCCTTATGGTTCCGTTAGGGTTGATATAGATCAACAATAGCACAAGTGAGGTAACTCGCATTCAAATAATATAGAGCTAACCTCACTTGTGCTATTGTCGATCCAATTATTTCGACTTTATTTGTTTACCCAAAAGGCGAAAGTAAACAAAAGTGTTGACCTTTCACTCTTTGTTTCAACACATCAGTCAAATATTTCATATTTGAGTAAACAAACAAGTTGTTAATTTGGTAATAATAATATCAACACTAATAATAATAATACATAATAATAATAATAATAATAATAATAATAATAATAATACCAATAATAATAATAATACCAATAATACCAATCATAATAATAACACTAATAATAATAATACTAATACTAATAATAACAACACTAATAATAATACCAATAATAATGAAAATAGTATTAACAATAATGAAAGTACTAATAATAATAGTAATAATAAAAATAGTAATGGTGATCATGCAAATAGCAATACAAATGATAATGCAAATAGCAATAGTAGTGATAATGCAAATAGCAATATAAATGATAATGCAAATAGCAATA
>JARUHE010344083.1:0-10349 GCA_031471125.1 Archaeomysis grebnitzkii | reverse complement strand
TTGTTATTATTATTGTCATTATTGTTATTATTATTGTCATTATTGTTATTATTATTGTCATTATTGTTATTATTATTGTAATTATTGTTATTATTATTGTCATTATTGTTATTATTACTGTCATTATTGTTATTATTATTGTCATTATTGTTATTATTATTGTCATTATTGTTATTATTATTGTCATTATTGTTATTATTATTAGTACATCTTTGAAGCTGGAAATAAAGATTAAGGCCTTAATAGTTGGATGGTTACATACGAATAATAATAATTATAAAAAAATTAATAATAATAATAAAAATAAAAATACTACTACTAATAATAATAGCTAGGTTGGTTACATACGAATAATAATAATAACAATAATGACAATAATAATAACAATAATTATAATAATAATACGAACAATAACATGTCAAAAAAGAATGACTATGTTTTTTATACTTCATCATTATCAATATTATCATTATCACAACATTTTTGTTTTTATTACACAATTTATTTTTATTAAAAGACTTTAATTTAATTTAATTATTTAGATAAATTAAATCATTTATTTATCACTAAAACACTTGACTAACTTTCTATATATAAGATAATCAAATTGACTAGCTTTTTATATCTAAGATATTCAAATTGACTAACCTTTGTTAACAGTGCACACTTTTTGATTGATTCAATCAACTTTTTTTGTGATTCAATCAAAATCGTATCACACTGCACCAATGTGTCCACGGTTAATAAAGGTTAGTCAATTATGACTATCTTGGGTATAAAAGTTAGTCAATAGTTTCCAGTGATCCAAAACTTGTCGGACATCAGACTTGGTATAATTTTTTAATTCCCATAACTAGAAAATAAACTACGCCATCTTGAATAATCATATTTGAGGTTAAACAATTTGATACAAAATAAATAAATAAATAAATAATTAAATAAACAATTAGATAAATATTAAATAAACAAATAAATTAATAAATAAATAATTAAATAAACAATTAGATAAATAAATAATCAAATAAACAAACAAATAAATAAATAATTAAATAAATAAACAAATAAATAAATACTTCATTATGTTCCCGCCAATTATCCTGATGTGCGATTAGATCAGCTTTGGTAAACAAGTGAAAGTTTTTTCGAAATAAACGAAAGAAGAAAATTTATGAAATTTATACAAATGTTGAATGATTAGATGATGAAGCAGATTTTTTTGTCCTCATTTCAATTCTGTTTCGTGTTTTGTTATTATTCTTTTTTGTCTTATTCTTTTTCTTATGTTTTCCCTCTTTTTATTTCTTCTTGTTTTGTATTTATTTTCATTCTTTTTTGTCTTATTCTTCTTCTTATGTTTTCCCTCTTTATTATTTCTTCTTGTTTTGTCATTATTTTCAATTCTTTTTCGTGTTTTGTTATTATTCTTTTTTGTCTTATTCATGTTCTTATGTTTTCCCTTTTTTTTCGTTTCTTCTTGTTTTATTATTAATTTATCTTTTTATTTTGCAATTCTTCTTGTTTCTGTTCTTGTTTCCTTATTTTTTATTTCTTCATGTTTTATTATTATTTTAATTATTTGTTTTTCTCATATTTTTCTTCTTATTTTTCTTCTTTTCCCTTTTTTTATTTCTTCTTGTTTTGTTATTTTTTTTCATTTTGTTTTTCCTTTCTACTTCTTCTTTTTGTTGTTTTTATTATTCATCTCTTGCTTTGTTTTTATTTTCTATTTCGTCTTCTTCTTCTTGTTTGCATTATTATTATTATTATTATTATTATTTCTTCTTTCTGTCATTATTATTGTTATTGACATTGTGTTATTTTTATTTTCTATTTCTTCTTTTTTTTTCTTGTTTGTATTATTGTTATTATCATTATTATTATTATTATTTCTTCTTCTTATCATTATTATTATTATTATTATTATTATTCCTGTTGCTATTATTATTGTTATTGACATTGTCTATTTTTTATTTTCTTTAATTTTAAAAATAATTTTTTCAGGTTCGAAAGTGCCGATGGAATTCGTAGGGACGAAACCGGCTTCCCAAAAGGACCGAACACATCCTTCGTTCAAGGATCCTATTCGTGAGTTTTTATTGCTATTCTTTTTATTAGTATTATTTTCATTATTATCATTTTTTTATTATTATTATTGTTAGTATTATTATTATTATCATTATTATTATTATTATTATTATTATTATTATTCGTGAGTTTTTTTATTACCGTATATTATTGTTATTATTATTTTTTTATTATTATTATTATCATTATTCGTGAGTTTTTTATTGTTATTATATTATTGTTATTATTATTATTATTATTATTATTATTATTATTATTATTATTATTATTATTATTCGTGAGTTTTTTATTGGTATTATATTATAATTATTATTATTTTGTTATTATTATTATTGTTATATTATTATTATTATTGTTATTATTATTCTTATTATTATTCTTATTATTGTTATTATTATTATTATTATTATTTGTGAGTTTTTTATTGTTATTATTTTATTGTTATTATTATTATTATTATTATTATTCGTGAGTTTTTTATTGGTATTATATTATTATTATTGTTGTTATTATCATTGTTATATTATTATTGTTATTATCATTGTTATATTATTATTGTTATTATCATTATTATTATTATTATTATTATTTTGGTTATTACTATTCTGTTATTATTAGTATTGTTTTTATATTATGAGGAAATACTAAAATTTACCAAACATAATAAAGAGGTTAAAAATACTAAAAACCAAAAAACATTCAAAATTACTTAAAATACTAAAAACAAAAAATCCTAAAACTAAAAAACATTAAAAATTACTTAAAATACTAATAACCAAAAAACAGTCAAAATTACTTAAAATACTAAAAACAAAAAGCTACTAAAAACAGAAAATACTAAAACCAAGAAACATTCAAAATTACTTAAAATACTAAGCGCAAAAATACTAAGAACAAAAATACTAAAACCCTCCTCCTTCAGGTACCCTTCCCCCGACGGTACCATCATCTCGGTGAGCTACACGGCCGATGAGAACGGCTTCAGAGCAGAAAGTCCTTTCCTTCCAACACCTCCACCGATGCCCGCCCATTCGCTGGCGCAAGTCAGGGCGGCGGAAAACGCATTTGCGAAGTGAGTTTTTTATTGTTATTATTATTTTTATTGTTATTATTATTGTTATTGTTTTTGTTGTTCTTGTTGTTATTGTTGTTGTTGTTGTTGTTGTTGTTGTTGTTGTTGTTGTTGTTGTTGTTGTTGTCATTAAATGTATTATTATGTCATTGTTGTTGTTGCTAGTATTTTATTGTTGTTTGTACTGTTTTTTCATTGTTGTTAGAGGCATGTTTACGATTCTAACAGTTCGTAAAATTGTGAAAATTGTGACGTCATAGGTGTTTCCGACTCTAACATTTCGCAAACTGTTTCAAAATAGTTTGCGAACTGTTTCATCAAAAAGTAAAATTTTACAAACAAGGTCCTGGGCTAGTTTCGCCGTGACGTCATGGAATAAAAATATAAACCTTGAATGTTGCATATCTTAAGGCAATAAATTGTGTTTAAATATTTCTATAGATTGTTAACAATTAAGTTAAATGTATATATACATAGGTTATAAACTATTTATTAATAAAATAATAGAAAACAAAAATCAAAGATGGGTATAAAGAAATTGTGGTGACTTTTAAGTTGCCATTACCTTCTTCATAATTCAACTATAAACTTTTAAATATTTTCTTTCATTTTAATAGGATTACTAAATTCAATTAATACTTTCATAAATTAATCTTTAGACTGGTTTTTAAATAAGAATTAAAATTTAACTTTCATTGGAGTTTGTTTACATAAACACCTGACTTTTATTTCAAATATTTATGGTTTTTGAGTTCTGAGCTCTCTAAAACATTTCCATTTTGAAACTGTTAGAATCGGAAAGATGCCTTAGGTTTATTATTGTTTCTTTAGTGTTGTTGTTGTCATTTGTTTTGTTACTAAGTTTATTATTGTTTGATTGTTGTTGTTATTGTCATTTCTTTGTTATCAGATTTGTTATATTATATTATTGTTATTGGCATTTGTTTTGTTATTAGCTTTCATTATTCTTACCGTATTTTTATTATTGTTTTTTTTTCAATATTATTTCATTGTTGTTGTTTTATTGTTGTTGGACTTACTATTCCTTCTATTTTGTTGTTTTATTGCTAACTTGCATTACACTTTCATTATTATTATTATTATTATTATTTTATGGTAATTAGTTTTATTATTCTATCATTGTTGTTAATACTTTATTATTTCATTATAATTAGTATTCTATTATGGTTGTTAATAAAAGTATTACTATATTATTATTATATAATATTGTTATTGGTATATTACTATTGTTAAAAGTTTATTGTTCAATTATTATTGTTAGTAACCTTATTATTATATTATTATTGTTAATGTTTTCTATTCTGTTTTTGTTTATAATAAAACTATAGTTACTATTTTAACAGTGCTGTTATGTATATTATATTGTTATTATTAATTTAAATATTATAGTTATAATGATTGTATCATTATAATTATTATGTATATTTGTTGCTTTTTAGTTTTTATTACGTATCTAAAATTTTAAAATTTTCTACAGTCAACGGCAATCCAATAACGTTCAAGGAAATCAAATAAGCCGCCCCTTCCAAGCAAACTTTCAACAATCACAAAACCAACCATTCCAACAAGTGAACCAACCATTCCAACAAGTGAATCAACCATTCCAACAAGCAAGTCAACTAGTTCAACAAACTAATCAGCTATTCCCACAAACGAATAAACCATTCCAACAGACAAGCCAACCATTCCAGCAAGCAAACAAACCATTCCAACAGGCAAGCCAATCATTCCAGCAAACAAACAAACCATTCCAACGTACAAGTCAACCATTCCAGCAAGGAAATCAACAACAATTTCAACAAACTAATCAGCCGTTCCAACAAACGAGCAAACCATTCCAACAAACGAACAAACCATTCCAACAAACGAACAAACCATTCCAACAGACAATCCAACCATTCCAGCAAACAAACCAACAAACCAGCAGACCTTTCCAACAATCGAACAAACCATTCCAACAGACAATTCAACCATTTCAGCAAACAAACCAACAATTCCAACAAACTCGCAGACCTTTCCAACAATCGAACAAACCCACTCAACCAATTCGCAAAAGTCAAACCTTCTCACAAAACCTGAATCAGCCAAGCTCTCAATTTCAGCAGCCAATCAATAATAACTTCAATCGACAAGGCCAGCAAAGTTTTTCTTCTCAAGTCTCAGCTGGTCTCAACTCACAAAGCATCCGCCCCCAAACGACCAGCATATCTCAGCGTTTTCCTATCCAGCGCAAAAGTAACTCTATAAGCCGACAAGGAGGCAACCAAAATCTTAGGAATCTTGCTCAACAAAATTCAGGCTCTCAGTTCTCGAACTCAAACTCAGGGTCTCAGTTTTCGAGCTCAAGCCCAGGGTCGCAGTTTTCGAGCTCAAACTCAGGGTCTCAGTTTTCGAGCTCAAACCCAGGGTCGCAGTTTTCGAGCTCAAACTCAGGGTCTCAGTTTTCGAGCTCAAACTCAGGGTCTCAGTTTTCGAACTCAAACCCAGGGTCACAATTTTCTAGTTCAAACACAGGCTCTCAGTTTTCTAACTCAAACCCAGGGTTGCAGTTCTCGAGCTCAAACTCTGGCTCTCAGTTTTCTAGTTCAAACCCAGGGTCGCAGTTTTCGAACATAAATTCTCAACAATCGCTCGAATTTGGACAAAAATTGAACCAAAAAAGCCAAACTCGTCAAATCTTCAGAAAATGAGTTGTCACGAATCTGAAATAATTATTGTGTCATGTTTTCATTTTTAATCCGTTTTGGATCATTTTAGAACCGTATTTTCATGATTAAATACAATTTATAAGATACTGGATTTTTAATTACCTTTCCTCTCCTGATGACAGCTGATAATAGCACAAGTGAGGTAATCTCTATGTTAATTGAATGTGGATCACCTCATTTGTGTTAAGTTATCGGTCCAGTTACAGATCTGTAAATTGGGTTGCTTCAGTTTTACATTTAAATTACAATGAAATAAAAACTCCACATGGGGGTGGGACAAACAAATTGTTGGTGGGGGCAAAACCTTCAATTGTTTATATTTTTCATATAGAGGTTTTTAGAGTCATTGTAATATAGTTTTTATTATTTTATAACAAGATATATTTCAGGGTGAGATACATACGATTTTTTCTAGATAAATCTGTGGAAATGAAAACTTTTTATATTTACATGCATTTATATATCACAATAAAAAAATTAATTATCTTTAGATTATTGTGTGCCAACTACTATAAAAAATTGAATATAAGAGGTCTGTTTGAAAAGTATCCGACCTTTGGCCAAAACACATTGTCATGATTCAACTTGCAGTTTTTCGCTGTGCAGATGTCTTGTCTTTTACTGAAAGTATTCTTTAATCACTGTTTATCCTTTTGGTTTTTGGTACGTATTCGTGATGCAAAATTCCAGCGATATGAAAGAACACAGTTAGCCATACCTTGGGGACAAGATCTCTGAACGGTGAAGGAAGTATTAACATATTAGCCCACAATGACCCTTTATACTTTTAACACTTCAATCAAGTTCATTTTCAGTCTAACTTAGTCCCATTTCATGAAGTTGATATGCCGGTCCTCTGCCCGTGCTTATAGCTCTTCTCTGTACTTTCGCCATTCTATATAAGTAAACAATATTCACATATACAGTATACAATTTCCTGAACATCTCAACATTGATATGCTTGAAAGCTGTATTCTTTCTATATTGCTCTCCATAGCCACTTTTTGCAGTGCAACTGTCGCTCCATTTTCGTCAAACAGATGCTACTCCTGTCTTATTTCTCGATCAGCGATGTGCAAAGTCTTGTATTTGTTGAGGTTATACATCATCTGCTATGTTTTGTGGATTTACACATCATATTAAAGTCGTCTTGCAGTCTTTGTGAGTCCAAATATTATTTAAACAACCTTTCCAGCTGTGTATCATCTACGAACGTTTTAACATTCGGTTCTACTCCATCTACAAAATCTGCAGCCTTGTATTACCTATGCTATTTCTTAGTAATTGTAATAGCATATATTACGCTTACCCACTGCTCAATGCTAGGTGAGTCAAACATAACCTACCATACAAATACAAATTTGTACTGTTAATTGAGTAGCTCTTCTCTCCTTGCGATATCGTATATCAGGTTCAATGTTGCATTTTTAGGGTTGATACTTTGTCCTTCGCTTTCACTTTACCTATAATAAAGTTGTGCCGTTTTTGGGGATTAACTTTGCAGTCCTTTGCCACATTCAGTTCTTTTACCCTTTCGTAGTTGTCAACAAACCTTTTTTTTAAAATTTTTCTACACTCTGTAAGCTTCCAATTGTGTTCTCTACCTGTTGTTTTATACTTTTTTCAAACAAATCTCTCTTCTTTCTTGCTGAAATTGTCTATAGAACTCTAATCTTCTTTCTTTTTATCTGAGATATTTTAGCTTCAAAGTGTTTAGATTTACAATAACTTAAAATATATGAAAATGTTATACTTTAACCCTTTTAAAAAGTAATTTGGAAAAATTAAGCTTATTACAATGATCAAATGATTAAAACGTAATCTGGATGGTGTGATTTTAAATTTATTTGAAACTGCAAAATATTTGTATATGATACCAACATGTGAAGGAGAATCAGTAAACCCAAGTATTTAATCGCCCATGTCGATTTCAGCAACAACAAGAAGATCTGGACAAAAGAAACAAATGTGCAACGAATTGGGGGATAGCTTTCAATGCCAATAAGTGCACGGTCATGCACATTGGGGGATTGGGGGGGGCTACCCAGTGATCACACATATTTCATGAGATATGGAATAAGAACCACCAAACTATACGGTGACGAGTCTGAATAAGACCTGGGTATCCAAATTTGCAAAAACTTAAATTGGTTTAACCAATGCAAAATAACAGCTGAGAGAGCAGCAATGGCCAGGATAAAGGTTAAAATGTTTTTAAACACATGAATAAGGAAATATTCATCACCGTATATTCATCCTATGCGAGATCACATGGAGTTTGCTATTTAAGTATTGAGTCCATGCTTAGCCAAAGATATTGATGTAATGGAAGCAGTCCAAAAAAGGCTACAAATGAATGAGAGGTCTGGCCTACTTGTCATATGAAGACAGACTCAAAGAGTTTCAGCTTTACTCGCTAAATAAAAGAAGGAAAAAATGAAGTTTAATTGAAATGTTTAAGACTATGAAAAGCTTCAGTGGTTACAGTTTGAAGATCTTTCGGAATAACTGGATACAATAATACAAGAGGTCAAAGATACAAAGTATACAAACACAAGCCAGACTTAAACTACCTCCTCGTTTTTCAAAAATAGACTTATCAATGCTTGGAATTCTATTGATGATAATATAGTTGAGGCAAGAAATATTGAAACTATAAAAAGTATGATAAAGGCTGGACCAGGATGGACATGGGTATACTTAACATAAGGGAACCTAACTATCAACCATAAATGTTCTAGTTGTAATTGTTATAAAAACACATCTTGTAACAATGCTTTAATTATCTCTGATTCCGATAGATCTGGATAGTTCCAGATCGATATAAACAGGACCAGAAAAGGCGACTTTTGTATTAACTTTGTGGTTGAAATGATGAGAACACATAAGATTGAAGTTCCCTTACAATAATGTAAATATGTGAACTTTTTTTTATGAAAAATAGACACTAAAGCTTCCATCTATGAAGTAAGACTATTTACCTATGCTAACATAAAAAATGTTATTATGTCTTGTTAGAGTTAATTAGTAAATTAGGTAATTACCGCAAATAAGGCCTGAAAGACGTTGTTATATGTTCTGAATTTTAATTTCCAATTATCTAAATTTTCTGGATAGCTGCAGCGTTATATGAATAAAAATTAGATATCTATTAACAAATGTAACTTTCATTAAGATGAACATAAAAAAATATAATAAGACTAGCTTTAAAATAAAATAAATATTTAGAAATCTGGTCAGCACTGGCAATAATTTATCTAGGGAAGTGAAAGCCGTGGTTTAATTGTTCACCTGTAACGTTCAGGTGCTTGATTAAAAAATAGATTAGAGAGCAATCGGCCTGCGAGCTGTTTGTTGTCTCAGATTTTTTACACTTGGGTGTCCAGACAGTGTCAGTTTTTAACCCGAATAAATCCATAAAAAATCAAAAATGGATCCAGAGGCCTTCCTTGAGATGGCCAATCAGGTCACAAAACTAAAAATGTTTCCATATTTTGATATTGCTCATTGTGTTCTATGTTGTTTATATGTTCGAGAGGATTTGTCTACAGGTCAGTTGTTTCAATTTTATTTTGCTTTCATTTACTAATTAATTTTTAAAATGTTCAAAGTTCAACCATATTAGGAAATAGGAATATTTTTAGAAAACATAAACATATGTTACAAAATGGCAAACAGTGTGCCAAAATGGTGAAAAATGCAACAGTGCCATTTGGCACTAAGAGTGCCAAATGTAAAATTTCTACTGTTTTGCAGGGTGTTTGTTTTGAATGTTTTTTTTCAATAGTTCTTATGGTGAAAGTTGATAAAGACCAGTATTGTCACGTCACAGGGTGATTAAAAATATTTTTTCATTTTAAAGAGGACGTTCATTTTTGATCGATTTCGATCATTATTAAGTTTTCATTGCAGAAAAGGGCCACTTTAAGCCAATTTTTTGGTTGAAAGAGGACGAAAAAAAAATCTTGAAGGACAAAAAAACCCTGGTTTTCATCAGTCATCACCCTGTCGCGTCGCATGCTGTACGAAAAGTTGAAAACTGCAGTATTTAAGGAAAGTTTAGCATTATCATGGCCTGTCAAATAAAATGGGTCAAAACCTAACCTGACTTTGCTCCTCAAATGGTTTTTGGTGGCTAAAAAAATCTATTAGAACCAATACACCAATTACAACCAGTACAGCTGGTACACTTGGCAATTTTAAACATCAATTGAAACAACCAGTTCTGGTATAGCGTGCGATGCAACAATACCAGTCTTCATAAACTTTGTCCATTCTTATAGATAAACTTATGACAACAGTCCTAATTGCTAAAGCCATTCTCTACATTTATGCCTTTACATTAACTGTGCTAAAAAGTATTTCATATTTAGCCAGGTTACCTTGGCAATGTGCCAATTCATTTTTTTTAAATTCAAGGAGTCCAAGACTCGAAGAAAATTGGATAAAAAAGAGTCCATGGG
>JARUHE010344072.1:0-10349 GCA_031471125.1 Archaeomysis grebnitzkii | reverse complement strand
TCTAACCAATGTTACCAGAAATATCTTTTTCATAAAATAAATATTTATTGAATTATAGCCACGCGAGATTGCAGGTCATCTATGGCTAGGTGATTTTGAAATCTGTTTCTATTGCATGTTTTTTTTACTTTTGGACAGTGATTTCAATCAGTCCTAAAACTATGCGCTTCTTTGCAGGTATTATCTACAGAGATTTGAAGCTAGATAACGTGCTTCTCGATCACGAAGGTCACATCAAGTTGACAGATTATGGTATGTGCAAGGAAGGCATCTGGCCTGGTGACACGACGTCCACTTTCTGTGGCACTCCTAACTACATTGCTCCAGAGATCCTTCAAGGAAGTGAATACAGCTTCAGTGTTGATTGGTGGGCATTGGGAGTGCTGCTCTACGAGATGCTTGCGGGCAAAAGTCCGTTTGACATTGTGGGTGCTTCGGATAATCCCGATTGCAATACAGAAGATTTCTTATTCCAAGGTTAGTCCTTTTGAAATACAACAAAAATAATTGTTGTCCAAGGAAATTGATTGTTTTTTAAAGTTTTTAAAAGCAATAATGTATTTTAATAATTCGTTTTTTTGCAATATGAGCTTCAGAAGTAATATATTTAATACTAAGGAAGACAGATCTATGAAGGTCGTAAGCTAAAGTTTAAAAAGGATTCTTTACCTCAAGTAATGCTGTTCTGGAAAAATTTACATTTTTGTTTCATTTTCATTGTTTATAAAATTAAGATTACAATTAAGAGACAATATTTAGGACTATTTTAGGGTATCCATCCTACAGATACCCTATTACAATCGACATGCGTGGGTCAGTCCGTTGTGTCGTCGTTCATAATTTATGTGAAGGTAAATGTTAAAGTTTTTTTTATTTTTTATTGAACAAAGTTTATAGATGATGAGCTGAATAATAAATTTGCTTAAATAAAAAAAAATGTATACAGTATATTTTCTTTAAAAAATGACGTTTTATAGCTCAAATTAACTTGGAAAATATTTTACTATTTTTATAAGAGGTGAAGGTAAATGTTACTTTTTCATTTTTGATTTCACAGTTGTTTTTTTTTATTGAAGAAAGTTTATAGATAACTGAGGTGAATAATAACTTTGCTTAATAAAAAATATTCTATATGTTATATTTTCTTTAAAAAATGACGTTTTATAGCTCAAATTAACTTTGAAAATGTTTCACTATTTTTATAAGAGGTAAATGTTATTTTTTTTAATTTACAATTTTTCCTTGAATATTGACTTTGCTTAAAAATAAACAACTTTCTGTAGATCTTATTTCATTATTTTATATATATGTGTTTTTTCCAGTTATATTGGAGAGACCAATAAGAATTCCTAGATCATTATCAGTCAAGGCAGCCTCCATTCTTAAGGCATTCCTGAATAAAAATCCTGGAGAACGTTTAGGATGCCACCCAGAAAAAGGATTTTCTGACATAATAACACATTCATTCTTCAAGACAATTGACTGGGAAACTGTAAGTTCATTTAATTTCATTTTTATGGACCAAAGGGTAATATAATTTGAGTGTTATTGAGTTGAAGTAAATCTCTCAAAGAAAACTGAAATTATGAAAGTTACATTGAAACTGTTCATTTTCGTTTTTGAGATCTGTTATCCAATTTTCATATAGAGAAGTGCCATTTCTTCATTTATTATGGTTTGGTAATCTTTTATGTCTTCTTCATAAATTATGCTATGTTTGAACCCTCATTCTACAGTGAGACTTTATATTCACCACAGCTAAATAAATAATTGGTCAATTAAAATATTCTAGTGATAATAATGAAAAAATCAATATGTCAGTACGTTAACGTTGTTTTAGTTTGTTGTATATAAAAGAAAAAAATCTTGAATACCTACCAACAAAATAAGAACAATCCACCAATTTTAAAAGTTTAAACTTTCGCTAGTTAGTTTCTTTAATTTCTTCTAAATATTATTGTTTGTGAAAGTTCAACTGTTGACCTGTGAATGTTTTAATGTTTTCAGCTTGAGCAAAAACACATTCCGCCTCCATATAAGCCTAGGCTTGATGGAGATCGTGATCTCGACCACTTTGACCCTCAGTTCACAACTGAACCCGTTCATTTCAGCCAAGATGACCAGTAAGTGGCTCCATCCGGTCACTCTGTAGTCTTCCTCAGAGCTTATTATTATTATTCTCTGAGTTGGTTTGCTAGATCTCTAGAATGTTTCCTACATTGTTGTTATATTTAGTATAAAAATCTCCACATTTCTAACATTTTTATTTTTTATTCTGCTTTTTTATTCTGCTTTTATTTAGATTTTCTAACATGAGAGAAATTCTATTTTATTGTTAGCAGATTTACTTAGTCTTCTATATCTAAAAGTCTTATTTATGCCATTGTATTTAATTGTTTAGTAAGTTCTATTTGTTATATTTATTTTATATCCATGAAGTGGATTGACTTATCCAGGAAAATCAAATTTAATGTACACCAATATGAATGTTTTGGTATTAACAAATTTGGATGCGCAGCCATTGACCAACTGTTCCCTAACCAGGAGACACCCTGGTAATTGCTCCACATCTAAATTTGTTCACAATATGTTGGTATGAATAAATTTAGATCAATGTTTAAATTTATTCAAGGGTTTCATATATGATAAAAATCTTGTCCCTTTATCTCGGATCCCCAATAATTTTTTGTTTGATTTTCTAAGTCTTTTTCTCACTAGTGTTGTGTAGCCTTTGTTTCTCCTGAGTTCTTAAATATTACATCATCTTGCATGGAATTATTTTGAAAATCTTATTTATTTATTTCAGATAATTAGATTGCATTTATTTTTTGCTGCATCTACATTATTGTATCTCATCATATGATTTTAAAAACCATTGTAAATTATTTTCTAGTTTCAATAACTATGATCCAGATTTTATCTTATCCATGGGTGTTATTAATTCAATAAAAAATCAAGCGTTATATGAAGAATTTATAATTTACAATGATTTTTACCTTTATTATAATTAAAAGCTATGTCTCGTAGTTGATGTAAGCAGACTTTAGCTGCCCCGTTTTTCTCTTTTTCTAACCTTGTTGTTATTGAGGCGAATGTTAACAAGTAAGTGGTTTGTTGCAGTTGGAACAGCGCCAGGTTTCTCCTCCCTATCGACCCCGGCTAGAAGGGGACCGAGACCTGGCTAATTTCCCGCCAGAATTCACCGACGAGCCCATCCAGCTCACTCCCGACTCACCGTAAGTCTTGATGGCGGAATTGAACATTTTCTTGCTGGTCAAATTAACTTCTTCTTGGGTGATTGAATTAACCACTTTTGTCAGTTGATCAAACGGTTTCTTTTGCCTCTGAATCTCTCGCATTCAAAAGTTTTTTTGGCGAATACGTATTCATAGACATTTTTACAACACATTGCAATAGATGAACTAATCTACATTCGGTTAGATACCACACCGAGCTGTCTTGGTTTTAATTTTTTAAATGCATTCTCTCAAGGGCTGTTGCTATATTTAACTTCGGGTGTAGGTTGAATAATATATTTATTTTTTCAATGGAAAGTTAACCTATTCAATGTTTGGTTCAAATTTAAAATAATACTTTAACCAATTATGAAATAGTTATGAAAAAAGCCCACCTTGGAGATAAAGGTTCCAATGTAGGCCATGTTTAAATATGTGGAATTCCCTTTTTAGGAGCGAGAAAAATGATCTCTTGATTGTTGTTCTTGTTGGGGAGATATTCCTAGACCTTTCATTTTTTGAGTAATGTTTACTTAATATGAATGAAAGAGATCTGCATTATTAACGAAATCTTTAATTTATTAAAATAGAAAAGCTTTCATGGCTTAATAATCTATTTCCCAAAGAGGAATCTTTTCACTATAAATAGGATATGGTTCTATACATACTAGTTAATGTTTGAAAATTATATACTTTCATATAACTAAATAACAAAACAATTTCTTTAGGCATTACGTTCTAGTTCTATTTGAACTTGGGAATTGAGATTCATTTTAAAATTAAACCGAAGCTGTTATTCCTTTACAATGAGCTATTAAATATGTCGATGTTAAATTTAAAAAGTTAATTAAAAAAGTAATTCCTAGTCATTTCCCATCAGCATTTGTTTTGCTTTGAACCCTTCTTTGGGTGCAGAGTCCTTGGCTCTTCCAGAGTGAAACTTTTGTCTGTTCCAGAACTCAGGTTTTTTAGTGAATGGTTCAACTGCCACATAGTCTACCAGTTAGTCTTGCTTATTGACTGACTTGATATTCATCCGGCGATTTTTTCCCCTTCGTTTCGGCCCAACAAAAAAATAATATAAATATTACTCTAAAATCAAATTAAAACTCACGACTTTGTATATTATAACTGATCTTGAAAATAATGAAAGTGACAACATACATTTTGAAATATCTAAGAATGTTTATCTTAATTTTTGCCATTCATTCAATAAAAATTAATTTGTTTTGTGTAATTATTACAAATGGCTTCCAACAAAAGGCACATTAATTATTTATATATTTTCTATTGAAAGCTGTTTTCATAAGAGCAATAACATTTTTTATTAAAAAAAAATTAATGATTTTGCTGAAACTTTTTACTTCTATCTTATTAAGACCGGGTTTGTTTCTGTTGATCTGATGCTATGCACCTATTCTAATACTTAAAATATTTTTTTGAACTGTAGTTATTTAAAAATTCTTTAGAAACATTTTTTTAATAATAAATTTTGTTAACTACCAGTGGTAAGTAAAATATTGCCTTTTTTCATTCGAATGTGAAAGTAAATATCATTTGCAGGCAAGTGTTCTACAAATTTTTTGTTATCTGTTATATTATGAAATTTTTGTTTGATAAAATTGATGTTAAAATTAATTACAAGTTTCTAATCAGGGATTAATGTTTCTTTTTCAGACGTGCTATTGATAACATAGACCAGAGCGAGTTCGAAGGATTTGAGTATGTGAATCCACTGCTAATGAGTATGGAAGACTGCGTGTAAAGATCTTGTGAAACGACATTTTATCACTTGGTGCAAAAGATCAGAGAGAGATGGAAGAGAACGACTTCAGATGAAAGCCTTAATGTTGTTTTCTATATTTATATTTGTATTCTTTTTATAATGTGCCTAAAAATCTATACTTGCATATCTGAAGGTAATTACACTTTTTTAGTTATAAATGTTGTTGTCGAAATGTTTATATGTAAATACATAAAATCGTTGGATATGCAGAACTTCAATCTCAGAGTTCCATTCAAACGTCTTATTTGATTATTTACAAATGAAATCGAAGTGTAATCTCTGACTTACTTCTAGGCTTCAAATGCTTAAGGTTCGGCTTAACTAATGCAACTAATCTCACATTCCGCTAACGAAACAACTTCCCAGAATAAATCTATTTTAATCAAATTCTTGATCGACTTAATCAAAAGTTAATGATTCCACAAAATAGCATTTCATTTTAATCAATGTTCATAGGTTTTTGATCGAATTAATCAAAAGCTTAGAGATTGACGCTCTATTTTAGAAGAAATTTATATAGCTTTAAATTCATTGTTTTGATGAATAACGTTATTTAATGTTTGATTAATAATAGTATTTGTTTAATATAATGTTAAATGTCTACAATTTGTCTTCATAAATTAAATGTTTTTTATTATAAGTATGCTATTTATTTTTTGATTGATAAGTTTTTGAATTATGAATTGGTTTTATAAAAAATTGATTTCACATTCCATTTGACAGTTTGATACTTACGTTTGATTTGTAAATGATAATTTTCTAAAGAAGTACTTTCTTGTATAGATATCTCGAAACTAAAAGTAGAGTGCTAGAAATGAATTTGTTTACTGACAATTTTAAAATATTTATATACATATTGAATATAAATTTTAATTTCTAAATAAAAAAATTGTTATAGTTGATATTTTTGTCTAATGTTTATTTCAAACAAATACATGGAAGCTATTCTTTTTTCTGTAAAAATTTATCCAGACAAAATCTAAACATTTTCCCTTGACTGTTTCACTAGTATAATATTTCTTGACTTTTGAAACATTTTGTTTATAGTTTCAGAATATAAAAATATAACTTTCTCAATTTGATGTGATTGCTATTCCATCTGTAGGTGTCAAATGGCTGAAGTGATAACTGTTTTTGTGTCAAAAAACTAATTCAGTCTTTGATTAATAATCAACAAATGAATTCGGTTTATCTACGAGTTAGTGACCTTTATAGGTTTTGTTGATTTTTAACATTGAAATAGTTTAGATCTAAAGAACAACTTGAATTTATGAAATCTACATTTAAAATTCTAAGCTTGATTGGTTTCAAATGATTTTTTAACAATAATTTTTAAAGAAGTATTAAATCTTTTACTCATCATTTTATTTAAAAAAAAACTAACAATTTGTCCTTGAATACCTTGAATGAGTTTTTTCATATTGAAAATTTATATTTTATAACATCATTTCTAAATTTAATTTTGATATAGTTTAAATGAAACTATAATTTAATTGTTTTTATCATTAGTATTTAATCTTGTACATTGTTTTGGTGTAATTTTTTCTGTATATACAAGCACTTTTTAGTTATATTTCTTACTTATTTAGCTAAGATAAGTTTTCAATTGTTTTTACTTATTTTTAAATTGATGATTACAAAATTTACTAACGTCATAAATCAAAACAATTACTTGTAGCATAATTTTAATGATTGTCTTCTAACAAGTCTTTGGCATTTAATTAAAAATATTTTTTTTTATTAATAGTTAAGATTATTTTAACAATTTGTGTTGTCTTACATGCAAAAGTGACACTTATGTTGTGATTGCACTCCGTTCCAATTGATTAGTTTTAAGCTTCTTTATAAATATTTTGTTGTACAAAAATATTTTAAAAGTATATTTTACAGAAATATTTGTTCAGAAATTATTGACAGTTGACATACTTTATATATAAATTTTATATTCATGTAAAAATGCCTTATTTTTATTCCAGAATTTGTAAAAACCAAATCTTTAATAATTCCATTTACATTTATTAAAGTATAAATAAATTGTATAATTATTGATTGTTACATTTAATCCATTTTTTACTGGAGGGAGGTTCAAGTATGGTTAGGATTTCCTTGATGAGTTCCATCAATATTTATTAAAAAAAAAGTATTTTTCCAGAAAATGTAAAACTCTTGAAAAATTCTTGAATTCCCATCACCATGAGTAGTAAAGTATGGTTACACAAAGATAGTTTCAGACAATACTACAGAAAATTCATATAATAGATTTAAACCAAAACGTTCCCTCCATCCACGCACAATAGCTTTACATTGTGCATTTTCACAACTCCAACACAATTACTATTAGCAACTTCACATCAAACTTCATAAAAGGACATACAATCAACAATCTACAAACTTAAAACTGGTGTACCCCAAGGAGGTGTTCTATCGTGTACACTTTTTAATATATATTGCCTACCACATAGTGTTCATACAATCACCTATGCAGGTGACACTACAACACTATCCATCTGAACCAACCCACTAATAGCAGCAAGACCAATGCTACCCTATCTCCAACAGATACAAACTTGTACTCCGATACAACAATTTAAATGCACAACCATTGCTTTTCTCTACAATTTGTAAAATGCTGGGAATTGGCCCATTTATTTATATAATCAATCTAACTACAATTTGTAATTTGTCTGATTTCCTTTTAGCTACTATTAACAGTTTATTAGAAGAATCACATGAGGCATAACTAAAGTTGGTTTTGTTGTCTGTTGTCACCTGGCCAATTTTTTAATATTGACTTAATAGCAATATTTGCTTAGAATATATAGTGTAGGGCTTCTAATTTTGATCTTTCCGAATTCATTTTTTTGTAAAATTCGTATTTCTTAATTATAACAATTCTATTTTTTTTCTTTTGCAAAATTTAATAAAAAACTCACTAGAAGGAATTTTTACAAAAATTCATATTTTCTTATATAACGATTGTGGTTCAAATCAACGAAAAATCTATACACAAGCAAGTATTTTGATTGAGGGAGACACTGCTCCAAAATATCCGTCAAAACTTAACCAGTTTATTCTTGCAAATCAATTTTGTAACTTTCTAAATACCAAAATAAAAAACATTGTTTCCGATATAAATGAAAACGTTCAATTTTAATCTTTGAATGGTATAGTAAAATATAATTAGACTGAAAACACGTTACCATCACTATAAACCTCAGTTTTAACAAAGGATGAACTAAAATCAATAATAGGTAAATTAAGCAATAAATCATGTAAAGGGTTGCATTGATGTCCTAATAGAACCTCTCACTAAAATAGTAAACCAATCATAAACTACAGGCATTTTTCCACAAATTTTAAAACCTGTAATCATAACACCGATTATGAAGAAAAATAACTTCGATGCAGAATACAAGAATTTCGTCCAGTAAGTAATATATATTCTATATCTGGCAAGATTACTTGAAAGGCAGTTCTATCACAATGTGTCCATTATTTAACATCAACATCGGGTTGCAATAAAAATTAAGAGTATAAAAATACATAACAGCACTGAAACGTTACTAACAAAAGTACCTTCAGGTATAATAATATACTCAGTTAAACCAAAAATCACCACTTGTTTTACTAGATTTGAGTGCAGATGACACCCAGCTATACAGTGCGTCAAGAGGGTCTTAAAAAGTTTTTGGAGAACGTTTTCAAAATCTCCTAGAGAACAATTTTTTTTTCATCATATTTAATAAAAATCTTTTAAATCAGTACTAGTACACTTCCATGCAAAACTATTAATTATTTGCACTAACAATGGCCTTCATTTTGAAAAAATAAACCTATAATACCATTAAATTTATTTATTTTTAAAGAGAAATGGTCAGATGAAACTCTGCCTGGAGAACATTTATAGGAGGTGAATTTTCGGAGAACAAAAAAAAATGTCCCCGTTTGACGCACTGACACCCACAACCCAAAATAAAAAAAATGACACCCTGGTGACATGCCTTGTTAATAATGATCACCTCATATTTCAATTTAAAACTATTTATAAAGTAAATTCCAAAATAACCGATGGTTGTTAAACTGAATTTTGACCACACTCCCGGCTAGATTCTACTTTCTATGTTCTTCACGAAAAAATGGACCAGATTCTAAAAAGAGAAAGTACCCGATTGCCTAACTTTCAGTTAATTATTTTGTTCTTGGGACTTACGATTATTTGAATGAACTGCGAGACGCGAGTGTTTATTTGAAGGAATATCCGTGAATTTGCGATCAAATGGCACTTCACCCTAGCCAGTGCCCAAAGATGCACTTCATGTATACAAAAAACGTGGTTGGTAGCATTAAAGACTGTTGAGCTCTATTCAGCCACTTCTGACAATCGATTCATCAAAATAAAACGCGTACTGAATATCTCAAAGTTGAAAAAATAATTATTTACTAACTTGTAAATTTGATGAACAAATGTTGTAGAGAAATTAACATTTAATCATTTAACAAGAAGATTAATTACCAACAAGCGTTTCTGCGACGTAGAGGGTAGACCTACTCGAACATTTCTTCAATGACTTTCCACCTGTTTAGCTGTAACGCATAAGTGCCCAATCTGTAGGGTAATTTTTATGTTTTTATATTTTTTTTTCTTGAATAAAAATGTAAAATTAAAATATTATAGTGCGAATTTTCATTGAATGAAGTATATGACATTTTTATATTCATCAATTTATGCATAACAATAAATTTTTATACAATCTGTGGAATTTTGTTGAAAAAGGATTTAAATAAACCCTACGATAGCGGGCGCAATCTAAACATTTTGAAACAGAAAACGGAAAGTTGACCCACAGATCAACTTGATCTGTGGTTGACCATAGTACCACAGATCAACTGTGATAGTACAGTATACTAAAGCCTCAAATATTTTTCAACTATTCATGCTGCTTTCAAATTCCTTCAAATTTTTCTGTGCTAAGGAACTTTGAAAGTCTAAATAAGCGTTGAATAATTCACAGATGAAATAAACTTTGTGATAATATACTTTTATATATTCATGTATTGTATATATATATATATATTTATATATAAAATACTATATAATATAGTATATAGTAATATAATATTATATAATATAATAATATATTATGTATGTTATAGAGAGAAAATTAAAAAACTGAAATGAGGGACAAAACATTACTTTATTTATTCGTGGAATATATATCCAACGTTAATTGTACGGGAAAATTGACTAAAATAAGCGAGACTGGTGGCCACCCGTTGTTAGACTTTTACATTTAAATAAATCTCAAAATAAATTATATGTGTTAGTA
>JARUHE010344061.1:0-10350 GCA_031471125.1 Archaeomysis grebnitzkii | reverse complement strand
GTATATATATATATTAGAGATTTGCAGCAGAAATGTGATGAAATATATAAAACTGTAGTCCTCAGGTGACCATAGCTGGCTCTTCATGCTAATTCACGTTAAATGTGAATAGTAATGAATATTTATACATATTATTACAATACACAAATATTTATTAACCAATACTCACAATGGCCGTACAGCATCCAAATAAGCCTCCGGCCTAAACACGCCCATATAATACTCGTTGTCCAGCAGGATCTTTGGTATCAGAGTGCCAACCACGAAGGGGATTGGGAGGCAGCGGCACTCGTAACAGCTGGCTGGAGTGACGAAAGGCTCCACCTGGTCCAAGATGGCGAACAGGAGGAGAGCGACACTCATGACCTTCAGGTGGTTGAGATCCAGATGGTAGTTGTAGATGAAGGTGGGCAGATCGGTTGGGTAGGCGTCGGTGGCGGAGGAGATGTCTTGCAGGTCGTGGATGAATTGGATGAGGCTGAAATTGTAATTTTAGAGAGTTATGTAAAAATAATAACAATAATAATAATAATTACATCTTTCATACAGGTTATACATAAAGGGATATATACCCTAAGGATATGCAGCTGACATACGTCGCTTCCTTGAAGCCAGGGTAAGCTTAGCATATAAGATTTCAAGAGAATACAGCCACTTTCAAATTCTCAATTAATCAGCTTCAAAGTGTACACGAACCGGTGCCAATGAGATTTGTTTATGCAGCGTTAATTTCCAGGCAACGTTCGCATCCACTTGGCCACCACTATTGAACATTTTTATAATAATAATTAAAAACATTTTTATAGCGTACAACTATATAATACTCTCGTGCGCTTTACACAATTAAAAAAAGATAAAGATAATACACTCAGAAAAATTATAAATTAAAAACAATTAACAAAAATCTATCTGAGAAAAGTTAATGACTAAAAAGATAAGTTTTCAATTTGTTCTTAAATATTGCGTATGAGGTGATTAATTTTATGAAAAAATGAGCGTTTTGCCGTAGTTTGTTTTAATGGAAGGAACGTGAAGATTAAAGAAAGTAGAGGAGCAAAGTGTTCTGCATGGAGTGTATATATTTATTTGATCTGAAAGATGGTGAGGAGCCATGTTGTTCAAACATTTGAAAACTAAGGTTAGTGTTTTATATCGTATGCGTTTTTCTATAGGCAGCCAATGTAATTGTTCGAGAGCCGGTGTGATATGCGTGAATTTAGATGTTTTGGTGATCAATCTGGCAGCAGCGTAAGAAATAACTAACTTAATCTCTAACACTGGTGTAACATAAGATGGAGTAGGCCATTAGACTTATGTATCACCAGTGTTACAATAAGTGGTTTAGGTTTAATTATAATAAAGCAAAGTTTAAATTTGAGGATATGCATAAAGTTTATCATACTTATTTTGTTTCTTTAATAAGAAAATATAAGTATTTATCATTTAAATTGCATTCCATCATTTCAAAAAGCCGTTACTGACAAAATGATACATAATAAAAAAGAAATTGTTCATTATAAATGTTAATACTAAGAAGCTAAAATCTAGAGCTAAGGGCTTTAAAATATTATTTTGATTTATTGTTACAAGACTATCTATAGGTATTGGTGCAAACCCTCGTTAAGCTGCCAGTATTTTTTACATTTTATTTCCCCTTAAGTTCAGTTGATGGCAATACAATGAGAAGGTTTAAATAATTTTGTTCAACTGGCATATGATAATAAATATAACAACACAAATAAATGGATTTTTTCAAACGTCATAATTGATGAAAAGAATGTCAAAGGTGAAATTTCCATTAAGATTCACATAAAATTTGTTGTTTTTATGTTTAAAATGAAAAAATATTTTTAAATAACTAGCTCCAACCTTAATTTCATTATCAACACATGAATATTTTAAATTCTTTTGAGGGGCGGCAAATAAAAACAAATTCACACAACATACAGTTGCAAAGTAATTCCTATATGGATCGATAATAACACACGTGAGGCAAGTTCTATGTTGATTCAATGTGTCTTACCTCACTTGTGCTATTGCCGATCCATATAAAACATCATAAACTAAAAAATATGAAATGTAAATCTTTTTTATAAGTTTATAAGCTCAAATTGTATCAATGTTAAGCTTAAAAACATCTGCTAACGTCAAAATTAATGTTACAATGTATTTAAAATAAAGGCATAATCATATTACAAATAATAATAATTATTCGGTTTATTTGTCCTAATTGTTAATGATTTTCTTGTTGAAGAGTTTCTCAATACAAAATGAAACTGAAATATTTTTTCTGGTGTTTCATTTACGTTATTTCATACTTATTTATGAGTATATACAGTAAAACTCCTGAAACGTAGACCGAAATGCTACCTATGTTATAGGAAGAATCTCCATTTCAAAAATACAATTTAACCCCGTTCCACCTGCCTATAAGTCACGTTTTCTTTGTATACATAGAAATGATGTGGACGTTTTACGATTTCTCCTTTTAATGGTTCTACGTTTTAGGAACTGTTTACTGGTTATTATTCTATGTTTTGTTAAATTCCAGGTGTGCACAACTTTCCATTTCAATTTTTTCAATTTTAAGAAATTTATATAATTGGGGTAAGTATCACTTAGACGTTAATTTGTGTTTTGTTTGATATGTTGTTTATTAATTATTATTAACGTTTTCGAAGCCCTTTTTTCCATAAATACTTCGATTTTTCTAATTTCTCGTTTTCACATTAATTTTTTCAAAATATTTTCGAAAGTGTGTTTACATAAAAAATTCACCGGTTACACAGTCTAGATAATTGTATTTTTTATTTTTTGACTTACTAAACATATTAATTTTGTGGTATAGGCTATTACAAATAATAGTATGTTTATATAGGCCAACATTTAAATGTAAATAGGCGTAGGATGGTGGATGAACACATAAAAACATTATGTTTAATTGAATTGAATTTAATATAAATTTCATTGAAAACTCGCCTATTAAAATTTGAAACATTAATACAATATGTTCATAAAAATACAAATAAATTTATATTCTGCATACATGAATATACAATTATTGAGAGACTTAACAAGGTTGGTCGGTGAAGGCATTTGTAAAGGTTTTCATTCAAATCTGGCAGCACTGGTTGTATGGAGGTCGAATGCATTGGTCTGATCGTTGTTTAGCAATTTAACCGTTTCTTGTAACTAGTTACCTGTATAATGTAATCAAAAACATAACTAACTTAATGTGTATCACTGGGGTAACATAAGCTGGAGTAAGCTATTAGATTTATGCATCACCGGTGTTACAAAAACAGTTAAAGTGTTAATTCTGCCACGCAGTTTTGTTGTTGTATTACCATTGTACTGTATGTACTGAAGTTACATCCAGTATTTTTACATGTGAATCGGTAGACAACATCGATGTTTTCTATGAATTTATGAGGAGTTTTCTAATACTAATGACTTTAGTTGTTCGTTTTGGTAGAAAACTTTTAGATTATCAACAGTTCATAAAATTAAAAAAATTGAAATGACAATAACTAAAAGTTTTGCACACCTGGCATTTAATTTATGATTAAATAAACCTCTATGAATATTTATCACTTAGAATTTATCAAAAAAAGTTCTTATTATTTATTCACACTATTATTTTTATTTTCATAATAAATATTAGTTATAAGATAAAAACCTTAGACCTCACACATTTCTTAACATTTATTATACCTTATTTTATTTTTCTAATAATCAAGCATAAATATTTATGATATATATTATATTCTATTATTTCAAAACAGCTTTTATTTAACAACATGTGAGGAATAATTAACATTCAAGTTATAAACATGAACTGTAAGATTAAAAAACAGTAAAATATGAAGATTTTGGAAATTTTATTATATTTATTTGTATTTGTATAAAGCACATATAATTCAAACTTTACTTCATCATTACAAAAAAGTGGTGCTAACATAACGATTTATTAACCATATTAAAAGTGTTAACTTTTAATTATACATAATTAAATTGATTGTAATACAAACAAACAATAGAAAGTTTGTTTTACTTATTTCATTTTTGTAACTATAAATTATAAACTTTTATGGTTTTAATTTTTTTCTAGCATTTGGGGACGGCTTTACCAACTAAACAGCAAACAAACCATACTAAAATTATTTGTTACTTATAAGTACTAAACATAAGTTGAGGATCGTTAAATATTGAGCCCTTTCGAGCACTTTCTCAATTACCTTTTTAATAATAAACTATAAAATTTATTATTTAAAATGTATTCCATCATCTCAAGAAAGTTCTTACCAACACAAAAATACAAATTATAATGAAAAGTGTTTAATTATTAATATTAAGTAGAAGATAAGAAAACCATAAAACTATAAAATTGACGTTTCATGATGGGTACTAATTAGGCCCAGGTTATTATAAAAAGGCTCACAACGTACAAGCTATGGTTGCATTTCACTTTACTACCACTTTTTCTTTGTTTTCCATGATAGAAAACATTTTATTCTACGGCAAAAGATTAAAATAATAAAATTTAAAAGAAAACAGTCCACGTTTTTTCAACCAACATGTCATTGAACTACAAGCTTAAATAAATAATTAACAGGCTTTAATTTTATTTTATCTTAATTTTAATTACAATTGAATCTATTATTATTGTTATCATTGTAATTTTTGTTATTATCATTATTGTTTTGTATTGATATTGTCATTCAATTTAGTACGATTATAATTATACAGTAGTAGCAATACTAATATCAACTATTACATTATTTTTGTTACCAACTCTACAAAACTTTTAGTAATAAGATTATTAATATGTTATTAAGTACTTAATCTGATCTTGCATTAATAATTATAGGATGAAATAAACCAATGAAAAAAGTTGGATAAAATATTAATTAGAATTTTAATTCAAACCCATTAAACTGTAAAATAAAATTTTCAAATGTAACCGTGGATGAAAATCAAATATTATCTCAGCTTCTCGTGAATATTTCTTTCATTTCCCTCAACCTTCGCGTCGAGGGAATGATCAAAAATCATCTTCTGTTCCTTTTTATCAACATCTGTAAATTATCTAGATTAAAAATGATCAATATTTTTAATTAAATCTCACATTTTCAACATCTTATCTCAATCATTTGAACATCCATACCAGAGCCGATGGATTTTTTAATTACTAGGTCTTTGATTACTCAATTGTTTGCACCGGTTGTTTACTTTAACAATGTTATGCACATGATTACTCAATTGTTTGCACGAGTTGTTTACTTTAACAATGTTATGCACATGATTACTTAATTGCTTGCACGGGTTGTTTACTTTAACAATGTTATGCACATTATTACTTAATTGTTCGCACTGGTTGTTTACTTTAACAATGTTATGCACATGATTACTTAATTGTTTGCACGGGTTGTTTACTTTAACAATGCTATGCACATTATTACTCAATTGTTTGCACCGGTTGTTTACTTTGGCAATGTTATGCACATGAGTACTTAATTATTTGTACTGGCTGTTTACTTTAACAATGTTATGCTCATGATTACTTAATTGTTTGCACGGGTTGTTTACTTTAACAATGTTATGCACATTATTACTCAACTGTTTGCACTGGTTGTTTACTTTAACAATGTTATGCACATGATTACTTAATTGTTTGCACCGGTTGTTTACTTTAGCAATGTTATGCTCATGATTACTTAATTGTTTGCACGGGTTGTTTACTTTAACAATGTTATGCATATGATTACTTAATTGCTTGCACGGGTTGTTTACTTTAACAATGTTATGTACATGATTACTTAATTTTTTGCACCGGTTGTTTACTTTAGCAATGTTATGCACTTGATTACTCAATTGTTTGCACTGGTTGCTTACCTTAGCAATGTTATGCTCATGATTACTTAATTGTTTGTACTGGTTGTTTACTTTAACAATGTTATGCACATTATTACTTAACTGTTTGCACCGGTTGTTTACTTTAGCAATGTTATGCTAATGATTACTTAATTGTTTGTACTGGTTGTTTACTTTAACAATGTTATGCACATGATTACTCAATTGGCTGCACCGGTTGTTTACTTTAGCAATGCTATGCTCATGATTACTTAATTGTTTGCACGAGTTGTTTACTTTAACAATGTTATGCATTGTATTACTTAATTGTTTGCACCGGTTGTTTACTTTAACAATATTATGCACATGATTACTCAATCGGTTGCACCGGTTGTTTACTTTAACAATGTTATGCTCATGATTACTTAATTGTTTGCACTGGTTGTTTACTTTAAGAATGTTTTGCTCATGATTACTTAATTGTTTGCACGGGTTGTTTACTTTAACAATATTATGAACATGATTACTCAATTGGTTGCACCGGTTGTTTTCTTTAGCAATGTTATGCTCATGATTACTTAATTGTTTGCACGAGTTGTTTACTTTAACAATGTTATGCATTTGATTACTTAATTATTTGTACTGGTTGTTTACTTTAACAATGTTATGCTCATTATTACTTTATTGTTTGCACGGGTTGTTTACTTTAACAATGTTATGCACATGATTACTTGATTGTTTGCACCAGTTGTTTACTTTAGCAATGTTATGCACATGATTACTCAATTGTTTGCACCGGTTGCTCACTTTAGCAATGTTGTGCTCATGATTACTTAATTGTTTGCACCGGTTGTTTACTCTAACAATGTTATGCACATCATTACTCAATTTTTGGCACCTGTTATTTACTTTAACAATGTTGTGCTCATGATTACTTAATTGTTGTAACGGTTGTTTACTTTAACAATGTTATGCACATTATTACTTAACTGTTTGCACCGGTTGTTTACTTTAACAATGTTATGCATTTGATTACTTAATTGTTTGCACGGGTTGTTTACTTTAACAATTTTATGCACATGATTACTCAATTGGTTGCACCGGTTGTTCACTTTAACAATGTTATGCACATGATTACTTAATTGTTTGCACTGGTTGTTTAGTTTAACAATGTTATGCACATGATTACTTAATTGTTCGCACTGGTTGTTTATTTTAACAATGTTATGCACATGATTAATTAATTGTTTGCACGGGTTGTTTACTTTAACAATGTTATTCACATGATTACTTAATTGTTTGCACGTGTTGTTTACTTTAACATTGTTATGCACATGATTACTTAATTTTTTGCACCGGTTGTTTACTCTAACAATGTTATGCACATCATTACTCAATTTTTTGGACCTGTTATTTACTTTAACAATGTTGTGCTCATGATTACTTAATTGTTGTAACGGTTGTTTACTTTAACAATCTTATGCACTTGACTACTCAATTGTTTGCACCTGTTGTTTACTTTAACAGTTATTTAATTTACTTACACTATAATAATTTTATTATTCATTAATTTTGTTGCATCTATCAGTACATAGTCTAATATGCTGTATGGTAATTATCCTTTTGCAACAGTCTGCTTGGTTGATGGGAAGAGGGGTTATATAGGAACCGCCTTGCGTGCGTCTTTATTGTAGATTACAGAATGTATTATGATTATTACATTGGACATGAACATTGAATTATTTATGGATGAACGTAATATCTAGGCTACGTTCCAGTATCCCATTCACCCAAAGGAAAGAGATGAATGTGTATTCTTCAACTCCTCCTCGCATCATAAGGACGAGTTATATGTCTTCATTGAGCTTCCATTGAGCGTCTTACGCGTTATAGGTTCGCTGCTTTCCTTCCCCATGGTTGATGGTCGGAAGTCTTCACTGGGACTTCATTTCTTTTTATCTTAGACTGAAGGACATTGGTGGCCTTCTTGCCATGTCTTCAACTGAAGGACTTTGGTGACCATCTTCCCATGTCTTCGACTGAAGGACTTTGGTGGCATTCTTTACATGCTTAGACCTCGGACTCTTCGGCTTCTTCTGGAGGATAGCCATATGCGCATCCCATTTTAGGGCACTTTTGCATATCTTTTGATGTTATAGCAATTAGCTGGATTAATCTTCTTTAATCTTCGGTTTCAACTGGGATTTTCTTTTTCAATGTCATCTTCCCCAACATCTTCTGGACTTGCCTTTTATTTTCATTTTTCATGTGCCGTGCCTATCCCTTTCAACTCGTTGAAGGTTTTACTTTTAGGGCTTCATTGCAGTACTTTTGAGGGATTTTTCCTAACTTTATTGATGTGTGCACTCCTTCCTTTTAGCTTTATTTTCCCGACCCAAACAGTTTCTCTTCGCACAACAGGGTATTTAAATATGTTCCTATAATGACAGCGCCATGTGCAACAGTGGGCTTGGTTTATGGGAATATGGGTTATATAGGGACTGGCTTGCGTACGTCTTCATTCTGGATTACAGAATATATTACGTTTATTATATTGGACATGAACATTGCAATTATTTATAGATGAATGTGTAATATCTAGGCTACGTTCCAGTACCCAACCACTACAATCCTTTTGGAAGAAATAGTCTCTATACTAGAAGCCTTGGCCTACATGTTGATATATATATATATACAATTATACATATACATAATGAAATGTTTAATCATAACTCATAATCGAATTCGCTAGTGTTCCAACACAGTATCAGTAAAAACTAAACAACACTCAATGTATACGTTTATTTTATGCAATTGTATATATTTCATGAAACATAAGTTGTAGCTATAAAATGATATTCCAACTTAATACACAACTGACTGTTATTATTTTTTTTTTATATAAAACTTTAGTTGAATTGAAGTCTGAGAAACTTAAAATAGTATATTTCAAATAGAAGACTATGAACTTGTTAATAAGGATCACTCTCGTCTGAAGCACACTAGATGAAAGTTAATCAGTTGACTAAGCGTAGATGAAAAACTCACTTTTCAACAAATCTAATCAGAATACATTTTTGTTTTTATGTCATATCGAAAGGCAGTCTTGAATATTGACTCTGTAGCCGGACTCTCGGCTACAACGATCAAGTTCACAATAAATCTATAAATTAGGAAAAAAAAACATTAAGCAGGACTGGAAAACCACCTTACATTTAAATAAAAAGATAAACAAATTTGCCACAAAAACACTAAAACTTATATGTTTACTTGGTATATTTTCAGAGAAAAAACAAAATTTTAAAAATTAGGGCTAGGTTTCACCGTCCGCTCTGAACAAGTCAAGCTTATAATTTTTCACCCTTGTCAACGTTTTTTCAATGGATGTTATAACCCTTAATCTTATATTATTAATTAAAAGAGTTCCATGTTTTATTTTGTAGTGAATTATACTTTAAATTGTTTTCAATTTGTTGATAACAAACAAAATAAAGCAAACATTTATCAGTATTCATGGAAAACAAAAAGATAATGTTGTTACACAGATTAAGGAAACCTTAATCCTTATACTGTGGTTGTTATAACGATTTTGTTAGAAACTGACGGATGTTACACGCATCGATATTTTTCCACATATCCTATATGAATTGCTTTTCTGTCGTCTGCTTAGAATAAGATATAGATCATTTAAATTGTATTATTTTACGTTGTTTTTCTTTTTAATAATAATTTTTTAGGGATTCAGATGGTTGACCAGGATAACCAAAATTAAATATTTGTTAATAACTTTTTGTTTGTTATATTTTATTTGAATTTTTATATGAACTATTAGTTATTCATTATTATTCATTATCAATTTTATCAAACGCGCGAAATTAATTTGCTCCCTCTAGTTTATATTTAGTGTTATCATTAATTGTTTAAGATTTTCAAATTTTAATGGACAGGGTCTTAGATTTTTTAATAGTGTTTCAATTGGATGATTCGCAATTGGATTTGTATTATTTGCAGCCTTTGTATTTACAGCTGACATCTGGCTAGACTTTTCACTCACCTGTTATGCTATTATTAGAAGGATACAATTTCAAAACATTAGACACATTGTCAAATTGCTTGTTGATAATTGGAGATTATATTATCCTTAAAAACTAGTAAGGCTTGTTTAATCATCATGTCTGTCTATTGTTTCCGGACGCTATAATTGAGGTATGTTCCACTAATTGGTTTCATTTGATAGTTGTTTGAAAGTATTTCAATATGCTGATAGATTAATTGTGCATTGCTAGACACCATAAAATACTTGTAGTTGTATGTCGAATGTAGCGCCCAGCTGACCATACTAATGAAAAGAGCATACAAGTCTATACATGATGTTAGTTCACTACAACTTATTAGTAGTGGCATTTAAATTGTTTTTCATGAATAAATTATATATTTTCAAGTTGTTATGTATATGATTTTGTAATATAATGGAATAGATATAATATACATTATTTA
>JARUHE010344050.1:0-10350 GCA_031471125.1 Archaeomysis grebnitzkii | reverse complement strand
AAGTATATTTAGGCAAGATTTTATTATTAATGCAGGCACTGTTAAAAATGATGGATGACTATAATATTTCATTTTGAAAATTTTTTAGTCATCCATCACTTTTAATAGTGCCTGCATTAATATATATATATGTTTTTAGCAAGGTAAACTTGTATTATCAAATTGAACTGTTTTAGCTGCTTCCACCTTGGTACTCAGACAACAAAATGTCTGCATCTGTCAATAATGAATGGTTACGGTCGGATGCAGATGCACATGCGTAAACTTGCATCCAAACATGTAAATTTCTAGTATTTGCATCTGAAAATCTAGCTCGGCATCTCGTAATGCATCCGTTTTGTAAACTTGAATCGTTCACTGTGGTAAAAGTTATATCAGGTTTGTACAAACAAGTATTTCTTCAATTTTCTTGACACCCCGTGAAACACATGTAGACTTTTTCGATAGGTGATGCTACTAACGATTAGGTAGGTTCTAGATTTTATTTTAATAACTTATTTAATTGTCAATAATTTTAAAATTTTGTTTCTATACAGTCAATTATATATGAAATGACATTATGTTAACCGGAATTATATAGCTTTTACAGTTTTGAGGTAATTGAGGTTCTAAAAACATATGTTTGTAATTAAATTTTCAATTTTTCATATATAGATATTGTTGCCTCATACTTTTTCAGGTATGAAGAATGCAGCGCTGACAAGAGACTTCATTCAAATGATCATTGGAAAGAGCTCCAAGCCAATTAAAGCTACAAAATGTTCCGGCTACACTTAACTAGTTTATGAACATCACCTTATTTGTGCCATCCTTTGAAATTTGTTTGGAAAAGGTTCCATACCTTAGTAAATATGAAGCCGATTTATCGGAAAAACAAGTCGAGAAGTTGACTAAAAGCAGTACTGGGATTACCTATATGCCAAATAAGCTATAGCAAGCTTAGGGCCACAAACCATCGGGAGGCCTTAGTTATTAAAATATAGTTTTATTTTAACACTTTCATCAAAATATCTTAAAGGCCTCACGAGGGGAAAATCCAGCTCTGGAAAAAGTCAGGTTATTTAAACTTAACACCCACCACTATATACTGACCATGTTTTTATTTTTCTATGGTGGATGGGAAGGTTATCCAGATTTTGACAGATACGAAATCATCCTAGATATGGGTTAATTGTGGATCAACACCGAAAGAGATGAACAACTATGATGAAACAGATATACATTGTGGATGCATTGAGGCATGGACTGTCTTCCACACGTGTGTATTATTTTTACGAATGTGTTCTACACATTGCATACAGACCAGACTTCAAAACATGATTCAGAAAATAATAATTATGTTGACAAACCAAAAGAAGAAAATTCAATCTGAAATTAGAAAAAAAAATTGACCAATTTTTGATGCACTATGTGCTGGTAAAAATGGAACAAAATGATGGAAATTCAACCAAAATTTTCCTCAATAGCATGACATTTTTCACAAGTCGCCAAAGTGGATGTAAGCCTCATTAACGATTTGGCGTCATTTGCAGAATAAACTATTATTTTTATTTGGTCCCAGGTGATCAGGCTATGGGTGAGAATTCAGCACATTTACCGCCGGGGTTTGCCAACAGCATCTGGTGTTCCCAGGTGGTCAACCACCCAAGTACTAACCAGACCCAACGTTGCTAAACTTCGCTGATCAGACGGGAAACGGTTTTTCAACGTGGCCAAGGCCGTTCACACAATGAACCGTAGGTTTGATATTGATTTTATCAGTTTAAGATTTGTTTTAAATACACGTTTTATTTGTACAAAGCTTTATGGTATTAGTATTTAATGCCTAGAACAGTTCAAATTTTAACAAGACTCCAATAGTGATAAATTTTCTCTTATTGGAGCGCTAAGTGAAGAAGTACGCGAAGCTTGGAGCAAGGACATTCCACGCTTAAAAATTTGAAAAGCGGTCATGTAATGAACACTGTATGCATGGACTCCTTGCGTCTTCAAGTTCATATAAAGAAACCCTCAGAAACCTTGTAAATCCTTCGTTGACGCAATCTATAAGTATTGATGTAATTATTCTTAAAATGTCATCAGCAATATAAAAAGGTGTGCAACCTATACAAATTAGGACATTTTATATCTGGAATTACAGAATATAATATAGGTCTAGTCGAACTTGGCAAATCTCTGCCTCACTTCACATATTGACCTTAATATTACTACCCAAATCAAATGATGTTTACCCTAAAAATATGAAGCAGACATCAGGCCTTCCAGATCCTGAAAAAATCTGATAATCCTGATTTTTCGTAAATCCTGAAATTTTCCTGAAAAACCTGCAATTCCTGATTGTTTACTTTTTGGACTTGAAAAAACTACAGAGGTTTTTCATTTTTTGATTTCACAGGGTTTTTTTTATTGAACGAAGCTTGTAGATAATGATCTAAATAATAACTTTGCTTAAATAAAACAAATTATATATATTATATTTTCTTTAAAAAATTGGCGTTTTATAGCTTAAATTAACTTGAATTAAATTAAATTATTTCACTATTTTTGTAAGAGGTGAAGGAGAATGTTAAAGTTTTTTATCTGGTTACAAAAAAATTTGTTAAAGAAAAGTTGTCATATTTTTTTTTTTTGCAAAAAAATGACTTCTATTTATGGAGTTATAGCCAAAAAACAGAATTTGTCAAAATAACCTAATTTTACCCTAAAAATTTAAGTTTTTTTTTGTTTGAAGAGTTCAACAATTTTATTGAATAAAAGTGGTTTATAATGACTATCTAGCCAAAGCGACCATAAGTATTCTTTTTTTCAAAAATCAACATTTACAGAGTTATAGCCAAAAAAAAAGATTTTTCAACCAAAAAGTTTTGAGCAAAAGTTAAGTTTTTTGTTAGAGATAAAAATAATTTTATTGAAGAAAAGTTGTTTAATATTACCATCCTATTCACCAATCAAAATTATTAAGAGTAATTTTTTTTCAAAAATGATTAAAAAAAATTATATTGCCCAAAATAACTGAAATTTTTTAAGCAAAAGATTTAAGTTTTGTTTGAAGAGTGGCAGAAAATTTTATTTAATTAAAGTCGTTTATAATAACCATCTAACCAACATTACCAGGAATAATTTTTTTCAGAAAATGAGTATTGAATTATAGCCACGCGAGTTTGCAGGTTATTCCTTGGCTAATTTCATAGAATAATCAATTAACAAACTAAGCTATATTCCTTGTACCTAAAGTTTTTAAAAGGGCATCAGCCCATCACTATAGATGACCTGACAAAAAAACTCGAATTAAAAGTGAAACTAAATAAAAAATACAGTACATTAATAATATTTAACAATTTCACTTTAATTATAAATATTACTCCAGCCCATAAAACGTTTTAAATTAAGTCATGACTGATTAATGACTGCTCAAAATTAAAGTAAAGATTGTTTTTAAAACAGGGCATACATGTATTTAATTCCAATTTTTAGCCTAGTATGTACTTTGTTTGAGCAAGTATAGACTAGTATACATTAAAAATACACTTTATAATTTAAATGTGTCACAATTTGAATAATTGCTTAGGTCAGCAACTAGCCTGGAAAACGTTAAACAAATCTAGAGCAAACATTTTATACTTTTGACCTATTATCTGTAGATTTTACTAATAAATCTAGTTGTGAAAAAGGTTTTATAAAGTAAAGATTTAATATGGATTCTATCTTTTAGTCTTTACCCTATAACACAAGCTTTACTGCTCAATTTACATTGGTGGAGTGTGAATTTGTTTGGCCGTATTTACCGATCTGATTAATAATACAGGTTGTATAAATCGAAGCTTAAATTATTAGATTCAAAATAGTTTTCAAATATTGCAAGAAAAAATAAGTTATTTGCATATAAAGTTTATAAAGGAATCTTTTTCAAATAAGCTTGAAAATTATTTTCCCGCCGATTTATGGGATTTCATTAGGAATACTAGTAATCCATGAACCGGACGGTTCATATGTCTCGCGATGATTCAATCAGTAACTTTGAAAAAAGTTCTCTAAAAACATCAAATCAAAAATGGTGTTAAAAGTGAGAAAACATTTTAGAAAAAAATCTTTTAGATATTTTTAATGTGTACTTCATTTCAAATCCATTGATGCATAAATAAAAACAAAATATGAAAAAAGAAAATGTTGAAAAAAGATTTGTAGTCCATAAATATCAAATCAAAAATGGTGTTACAAAGTGAGAAAACATCATTTTAGAAAAAATTTATCTTGGAGACTATTTATCTGTACTTCATTTCCAATCCATTGATGCATAAATAAAAGCAAAATATGAAAAAGAAATTAAGTTAAAAAAAATTGGAAGTTAATTTGATGAAAAAATGTAGATAAAAAAGTGAAAAAATCAAATAAAAATACCTAGTAATACATTAAAACCAATAACCAACCCTATATGAAAAGAAATAATAGTATAGATGATATTTAAGCATTTAAGTCCTTGTCTAGCGCCGACGACGAGATCGGAATGTAGAGCTTCGCTACGCACGCTCGACAAAAACCAAAAATTCAGGAATTACACTGGGAGGTCAGAGACATGGCAGGTCCTCGAAGCCGGGGTAAGCTTAGCATACGAAATCTTGGTGATTACAGCACATTTTTCGACGTTAACCTTAACTCTTATTCTTTCTTGTAATATTAAGTTTACCAATATTTGCAAATCAAATCAAACAAATTGAAAAACTCTCCAAATAAGTTGGACTACGCATTTTGCAGTAATGCGAGCATCGAGCAGATAGTTTTAAAATAACTTTGTACAATGCCCAGCGCTGCACCCGGAGGGTATTCAGCACTCAACCAGGCTAAGACAGGAGGTTTTCCTCAAGCAAGGATAAATTGTTTACAGCTTAAATAAACCTCAAGATATAATTTAAATTAAATTAATGAAAATCTATTTCGCGTATAGTGCGATCTAAAAAGACTGCAGAAAAATTAAGTTAGGTAATCAGAACTTAGAAAAAACATTTTAAATAAATTTTTAAACTTTAAATTAAAAACCAATTTTTTGACAAAATATTTTTGGAGGAAGTGTTCATGTTAACTTTAGTCGGTCAAACTTCCATACTAATCTATCAAGAAAATCAATGCATGTAGATACTCACAAAGCCATCATTTCAAATCTATTCAGTTTCGGAATATATTCCACCGTTTTAATATTTTTAGCTACAGAACAAGACATTGGACAAAAGTTAGGTACAAATTATTTTAGTTAAAGACATCTAGGATTTTTCAAATTTATTACTTTATTCACAGGTTTTAGTAAAATTTTCAAAGCAGCAATGCTACAAAAATAAATTCAATTTTTTTAAGTACATTGTGTTTGTTTTCAATTTCTACACATTACAATCAAATTACCAGCCTTTTACAATTCATGTAGAACCATGGTAAGCAAATAAAATGTAATAAATCTTTATTAAATACAAAACATTCATATAAACATTCAACCAGAAATTGTAAAAATTCTGACAGGATCAATTAGAATATTAAAAAAAATATAAAAAATAATGTGGTCCCTATATTAACTTTGGTCAATCTAGCTTCAAAATGACACTATGCTTTCACTTCAGATTTTTCAGTTTCTAGTTTCTTCTTTAGTTCTTCTGCAGTTGGCATCTGTGAAAGACAAAATATTTTCTTGAATAACAATTTGCTTTTACAAATAATTCAAACTAAAAATAACTAAGGGAGAGCAGTTAGGTTGAAAAATAGCGACAGGTGTCAGAAATAAATTTCTCAACTTACTTCACTGGTTTCCATTTTCTCCGGTGTAGATTTACCATTCGCTTCTTTCTTTGGGGATTTTCCATTTGCTTCCTTTCCATTTACTTCCTTTTCGGCTTCCTTTCCATTGGTTTCGCCTGACTTGGCAGTTGGGCTCTTTATAGGTTCTCCATTTTCACCCTTTGCCTTTTTAGATTCTTCGGATGTTGCTTCTTCTTCAGGTTTTCGCTGAAAGTTGGAGCAGTTTGTAAGTGCATGCTTGAACTAATGTTCTGACACCTAACAAGCTTTCAGCTAAATGTTAATACAAATCAATTTAAACCTTACAACCTTCCAGACAATACTAGAACAAAAATGAAATGTAAGCAAAGTTGATCATTTACTACAAATTAAGATTTAGAAAGGTCTTTCACAGAACAAATTGTTAAACCTTTACGATGTTATGAAGGATTAAATCAGAAATAGGATGAAGGCAAAATTTGTCTGTACAAATCGGATAAAGTTTAGGTTAAACTAACTATTGTTTCACCAGTGAATGAACATACAATAATTTGAAGTAATTTACATTCTAAATGCTTGAAGCACTGATAGGTCAATCAAATTATCACACCACATTCTATTCAGAGTAGTAGTCAAGGCAAGATTGTTCTAAAAATATTTAACACTAAATTATACCCAAACAATCTCAACAAACTCCATTTACAATCAAATTTATTTTACACCATAATCAAAAAATTAAATTTAAATTACTTTTATATTTCCCATTCTAGTAAACACAAAGACATCATTTCAATATAACGAACCTTTTTTCTTATCAAGTGCGAGATGTTGGAGATTGGTTTGGCATCTGAGGAGGTTGTAGGTGCATCGAAAGCATTTGCAGTGGTAGTGCTTTCACCGTTGGTAGGTGTGGTGGTTGTGGTTGTGCTTGTACTGGTGCTTGTGCTGACACCTCCAATGGTCGCTGCTAAAGATGCACTTCCCTGAAATTAGTTTATCAAGTTAAGTGTGGGCTAAAGAAAAATATTGATTGCCTTGTACAATATTAATCTAACCCTGTGGTTATTAAAAACAGTCAAGCAAGAAAACTGAAGTAATTAAGAATCGGGAAACAAGTCTAGTGATGAAACGACAAAAGAAAAGCCTATACAGAGCTTTCACCTTATCATTTATGCCTAAACCACATATCTGTTTTAATATCCATCAATTTTAGCCTTTTCATTTTACTAAACAACCTGAATATAGATTAACAAAAATTATAGAAAAGTTGTTGGTATCGTTATAAAGCATATGTACAGATTGTTGAATGTTGAAGGGTTCACACAGAATAGGAACAGTCCACTTTGCTTCACTTATTTGAGAACGACTAGTTATTCCATAAATTAACTATTAATATTTTTCTAAATTTAAAGGTCAAGTCTCGACAAATATTTAATGGATTGATTGATAGTAATGACTGGCATAATTGGATTTATGTTGAGAAAGATTGCCAATAGGAGTATCAATTTAATGAAACTTCGTTAAATAATAAAATTATCAAAATCTTTAACAAAAATACTGAGCATGGATTACATAGAAGTTTTGCATTAGGTTCTAAACAAAAAACAAAATCTAGGTGGTTTCACAAAAGTTTGGTACCACACATAAAATTATTTAAGCAGAATGTAGTAATTTATTTAATATAAAGGTCATCTTTCTTAATAATTATTGAAAACTTTAAATTGTAAATCGAACTTGAAATTATTAAAAGCTTCTAGTAATAAAATCATAAACTTTATGAATTTACCTTAGTTAGTTTCATAATTTTCTCTTTTGCATCTTTAATCATTTGTTCCATGTCGTCAATTTTGTCTTTCATTTCTGGCAACAAACGTGAAAGCTCGTCAACTTCTTGTTGTTCTGTGTAGTGTGGATCTTCTTTTTCTTTAGCTGCATTATAACATTCAAGAAATTAGAATTTGGTTTAGATAGGATACAAACATTTTTTTTAATACTAAAAGAAAATTTGAATTTAATTTATTAAGTGATTCTGCAAGATCTATAATGAATGATTATTAGACCATGGAACTGTTTTGTCATTGGATGCCAGAGCTGCAACTGATAAGAGCTGAGCAGGTTTGTAATGCTAAGGATAAAGAGTCATTGTAAACTGAAAATGGATTTGATTTACTTGGTTAAATTATCCAATCTGCTTTATAAGAATAAAAAATATCCATATAGATTGAGGTTTAAATTTAATTTAATAATTTTAAACTTTGTATAATTTTTAGTGGACTACCCTCAGAAATCGAAGTTTTTCTTCAATAAAAATCTGAGAATGAGGTTGTTTCAGATCTTTAGAAAACCCTTAAAAGATTTTAAAGTCTTACAAAATCATTCATCAAACTCAAAACAATCTTACTACGAACCTAATAAACTTACTACGAACGTAATAAACTTACTACGAACGTCAGTTATAAGGTGCATACACCACAAATTTGTTTATACGACTGTTGTAAGGTACATACAAGTTTGTAAGAACTTTTTAAAAATGTTCGTTGGTGAATAATTTTATAAAGTTCCTTAAAAACTGTAAATTAAAGGATTTCTTAAGATCTTGAAACACCCATTTTTAAGGGTATGTTAGGTTAGGCTCAGGTTTATAATCAAGACGAACTTTAAAAAAAATTTTCAAAGATCATTTCTGGGAGGAGGAAATACCTTCACTTTTTGGGCAATAGAAGCTTGGACATACTAGCCAGAAGTGGATTACTATCCAACAGAATGAATGATAATCTAAATCAATGCCATAAACGTTCCAAAACAAAATCTGCAATTATTTTTTTTAATTTTCATATAATAGGGCATCCATCAAATGGTTTCAGTAACAAAAACCTAGATTATAAATTAATTGAACATGAAGTATTTCACTAAAAATTGTAAATTAAAAAGATCAAAAAAGACAAACATTTCCCTTCACCTCTTATAAAAACAGTGAAATATTGTAGTAGTTAATTTGTGCTATAAAACTTCACTTTAAGAATATAATAGATAATTTTTTATATTTCAGCAAAGTTATTATTCAGCTCATTATCTATAAACTTTGTTCAATTAAAAACTGAAATCAAGAATTAAAAACTTCGATATTTGCTTTCACCTAAATTATGAACCGAGACACCGACTGACTGGCTCACGCATGTCGATTGTAACAGGGTATCCGGAGGATGGATACACTAATAAATACTCTTTGTATTATTAAAAACAAACTACATTAGTATAAAACATGAATTTAATTTTTCAAAGAAAAATGATGAACCAAATTTGACACCAATGCAACTTAAGTATCACAAGTCTTAATAAATACACCTTTAAGTCTTGTATCATTTCTCTGTAATCTATTTACAATACTATACATTACTCATACTTAACAATTTATCAACATCGCCACCATTACACTAGTTGTAGTGCTGTATATACAGATGTAAATATGGAAAAAAAATAAGGAAATCTACATATGAATAACTTTTTATTTGCACCAGGTAGATCGGCATTGCCCGAGTGATTTGTTAGGAAGAGAACTCACCTTCCTTAAGTTTCTGTTCTTCAGTCCAAGTAGTCTTATCATCTCTAGCCTTTTCTAAATTCTTAATTCTACTTTCAATAATATTTACGGCTTCTTTAAATGAGGACAAAGAATTTTCAAACTGGTCTGCAAGTGAATAAGCAACTCCCAATTGGTAATGGGTCTCTGCTAAGCATCTATCATCAGGCTTTAATTTTTCTTTCTAGAATGGGTAAATCTATAAACACTTTGACCATAAAATACAAATTTTTACTTACAATTATATGGCAGGAACACTTTTTTACCTTCTGCATTTATAAATTAACAAATATATGCGCCTAGTTATCTGCATTGTAAGGACCATTAATTTCATAATAAAACTGGAGCTACAGGTAGATTGTTTCAGGAAAGTTTAGTCCAAAATTTAATTTGTGGAATGTAGTAGACCGGTGGTTAGAATGAATGAATATATAAATAAGCTGGCCTGCAGGCAGTAAAAATACGACCCAGTTATCAGAGTTGCACGATCAACCTCTATTCGCAACCTCGTCAAAACAACATTGACACCATATAGGCGGCCGTGTATAGTTCAGTCTGATATGTTGGGGCAGAATGGTATGCTTGGTATTGGTGACAATACCAGACCAACAATCCTGCCACTGAACCAACACATACAGACTGATTAAACATTACAGGTCCTCAAAAAAATGTTTGTATGTAGACTGTCCTTGCAGGCAGTGTGGTTACAATGGCAATTATTTTCCAGTCTATAGCCGTGATTCTAATCCTAACAGTTTCAAAATGCCAACGTCACTAATACGTCACTGTTTTTGAAATAGTTTCAGGGACTGTGGAAACAGGGACGAAGAAACAGTTTGAAATAAATATCAGCTGTTTATATGAACAAACTCAAATAAAAGTTAACTTTGATTTTTTCTTCAAAAAAGTCATTCGAAGGATACATTTTTGAAAGTTTTAATTGAATTTAGTAATTCTATTAAAATAAAACAAAATATTTAAAAGTTTATAATTGAATTATGAGGAAGCTTATG
>JARUHE010344039.1:0-10350 GCA_031471125.1 Archaeomysis grebnitzkii | reverse complement strand
CGTCTGGGAACACCAGATGCTGTTGGCGACAGCGCTCTTTGCCATTGTAGCTAATGTGCTGTATAATATCCTATAAAAAAAAAAAAAAAAAAAAAAATAAATTTGATACATTTTTATTATAATCCTAGGTCCTTAGAATGTTCATATTTACAGCATCCTCGTTTCAACATGTTCGAACCACCTACGTTTTCATACAAACCGACGTACATTTTGTGAACCTGGGAGGTTGCTGTAACATCTTTATTCTGCTTCTTCTAGCTCAGTGTTATTGTCAGGCGCGCCAGCGACGAAGTTCTACTAAGGTGTTACTCTTCCGTCGTCTCCGTCTCCGTCGTCGAAGTAGTAGATGTGTCCAAAATATTGAAGTAAAACATTCAGGTGTTTTGTTTGTTAACCTAAATATATCACGATTATCTCAAATAATTAGTTATGAAGGGTACATTAAATAGTCCTAAGTTATGTTTCTTGAAAAAACTTATAATTATTGAGATATACGTGGTTTTATGATTTTTTTTTGTATTTCAAATGAACAATTATGAAGTTTAGATTATATGTCAGTTTTTCATATTCACCTAAACAGTTTTTATTACTGCACGCGAGACATCGATGACCGCGGTCCTCTGATGCCACTTCCACATACTAAAATCACTGAAACACCTGACTAACTTTTTATGTCGAAGATAGTCAAAAATTTGATGACAAAAATTAGTATATTTCGATTATCTTAGACATAAAAGTTAGTCAAATGTCTTCAGTGTAATCTGTTCTCGATTCCTTCACTGTGTAGTTTCCATCATTCTAGAAAATCTAGTTTGTTCACCTTTAACAATGTTAAATCACTCTATGGTGAATACTAATGCAGAAAAATTTAAACTACTGTCCGCAGTTGGGAAAGGCTCCATTGCTTATTTGATTTGAAGAGCGAACCATGGACGGCTGATGGACGTAGTTAAAAATTTACTTTACATTTAAGTAAGCAAGTTTATTTTTCACTGTTCATATATGAACTCCTTGTAACTTTAATGTTTACTTCTGTTCACTTACAAATACATACTCTCCAGTACATTTCTCCATACATCGAATCCTATTTCTACCATTTCCCATCTATTTTGTCCACTAACATCATACCCATGGAGAGTCCGGTGTGATCTCGACAATTACAATTACAAGTAAGGAAGGGCAAAAAATAAATCTTAGATTCAATCCAACTTCCACTTCAATGCTCTCTCTCTCAATACAGCACCACTGTCGACATATGTTTGCTTCTTTGATACTTTTCATTTTGTCATGCAATGCAATGAATGCCATTGTACTCATCCCGGTCGTAAGCCTTCTCAAAAATTTTAAACATCTAACATAACTCTTTTTGTTTATACTCTGTTTCTTACTGGCATGCAAGAAAACTGATCCTCATGACATTTCGATTTATTTAATTGATCAAACATATCGATGTAAACATTAAATTAAGAAAATAAAACAAAATAGAAATAATAGAAAATAAATAGAATAAATATAACTAAAACAAATAATCTTTGGCCACAGCCCCGCCTTACCTCTCGCGTGGACCTGCATTGGTGCAACAACTCGCAGGTATACTTTTTGCACTGTTCGCTCAGCTCCAAATACGTGTCCTTGAACTCGTTCTCTACTCGCGCCAGTCGCTCCAACTCCCACGACAGCTGCAATATCGGAGGAATTCGTCAGTTAGCCTACAGTGACGATGCGTTCAACTTGAATATTTTTTCTATTATATTCAACTATTTTGTTTAATTGGGTAAATTTTCGTTATTTTTATTGTGTTCTCGAAAATGATGATGAGAAACATTAGAAAATATGAAAAAATACAAATTACTTTGAAACAACTTTATTGTTTTAAGATAGGCAGTTTTTAATGTAAATTGAAGTTCTTTTTGATTTAGAAATACCATCTCGAAATAGTGTAAATAGAACGAAACCAGCAGAAATGAGGTAACCCACATTCAAACAAATAAGAGCTTACCTCACTTGTGCTGTTGTGGGTACAATATCTTAACATTTGTGGATACATGTCACAAAGTAAAATTATTATTCTCGTGCTATAATAAAGATACCTTAGATGCTGCTTGCCAAGTAACTGTCCAAAGAATTAATTTTTACATCCATATAGGCATAGAATAAACAAAAAAAAACAATTTTCCGCATCTATATAAGCAAAGAATAAACCCAAAGTGAAACAGAGATAAAATAAAAAAAAACTATCTGAAAGTAAAGAATTTTAACAATTTTTTCGTTTTTTTTTTCATTACTTTGAATGCTGTTCTTAAATTCAGCAGAAACTAACCTAAACAAACGGACAAATAATTAATTTGTAAATAAACAATTTATTAAAACATCGCCAAATAAAAATATTTATTCTTAACACAATAATGTGTACATTTGTAGTGTCGTAATTATCGTTTCAATTATAATATAAACTGTAGATAATTCGCTTTTAATTGCACTATTAGTCAGAGCGTAAATCTAACGCTATTTTCGTGATAATGAGTGCCTCCAATTTTAAAAGAAACCTTCATAACTCCTTAAACACTCATTTACGCACTAAATAGTGACGAATAAAAGTTTCTTAGAATATCAGACTATACATAAAATTGTTAAAACAACAATAAAATATTCAACGAGTGAGATTCTGAAAAGTGTCTCTTTTTCACGATTTACGCCACCGTTGGGAACAATATATCCGACTATAAAAGTAAACCAATGAACAACTTACTAGAAAAAATACCACGAAATTATACCAAAAATAATTGGAATAATGCCAGAGTTGATGGAAATTGCAGTTTAAAATGAAAATCATGAACTGCGATTTAAAACAAAGTTATTAAAAGCAAATAAACCCAATGTAATACATATTTACTTTAATCATAAGAAAAAACTATTGAACCCTAGAATAACTGCAAAATATAATACTTAAGCTGACTCAAAATCATGAAATAATATATGCATGAAAAACTATTGAATTAGTGAAATCTATAACGCATTATGTTTATAAATATGTTAAATAAATTGTATTGTAAAGTGAAGAATCTTATCTGTCTATTGAAAAAGTTCATACAAGAAAGATAAAAAATTGTATCATAAAGGATATATCCCAAATCCTTTAAAAAGCAAAACTATGCTCCTTCGCAAATATACTTATACCTATACAAAAGTATTTATAAAGAATTGTTTTCATTCTTATTTCCAAACTCTAGGTATGCTATACTTCCCTAAAATGTTCATTTTGTATATACAACAATTTTCTTGGTTTCTTTCAATACGATTGGATATAGTTGATATATGCAGCGGTAGATGTTAAATCAAAAGTTTTTGTCTCACTTAATTTGTTTCAATATAAGAGTAAAACCTTAGAAGAAAATTAGTTTAATTATTTCCGGCATTAAAAATTAAAATGCTAGTATTTCATATACCGCATATCCTATAATTTTGTAGAGTTTGAGATGAAACTCCTGATCTTGTCATTTAATAGTTATGTACATTCTTACATTAATACTCACCACAGCATAGATCATACATTTTTTTTAAATAAAATAATATTGTTAACCATCGAACAGTTCTATTAAGTATATTAAAAACAAACTACTATTATAATACGTATATATCCATCCAAGCCCTTCGGTTTAAACTAATCGATGCCTTCATTAGCACAAGCACTTCCATCTGTTAATGTTTGCTATAAATTTGCTTAGTATCCACTACCATAACTTTTTGCAAAAAGACATGTTTTTTTCTAAAAATCAAATCGTCCATAAAAATTTGCAGTGACTTCACAAACCCTTGATTTATATTGAAATAATTGGCAACGCCAACAGTACTCCTTAATAGTGAATGAAGACACCACCAGTGGCGCTATTTTAGTTATTCATGTTTTTTTTTGTTTTTTCTTAATAATTGTAGCTAAATTTATTCTACTTACTTGATTAGCACTTTGTATGCAGTCTGCCGGTCTTCCACCATACTTGGCAGATGCATCAGGCAGTTGCCAGGAGTCTCCACATTTTGGAAGCCATGTTGGGTTGTATTTCGATTTATATTTCACCTAAGAATTATAAATATGACTACCTTATTATAGAACAAATTTAATTTGATTATCAACTCAGTTCTTGATTTTTATAAATTTAAAAATTAACTAATATTAAGAAATAATAATTCCCATTTTAATGCATATACATTTTATACAGTGACCCTCTTACTCGACGAGTCTACAGCATAACTCAAACAGAAACATTTCAAATGAAAAAAATTATTTTTTACTCAAACAACTTATTTGTCAGATTTTTTGTTTTAGTTTATGCATTGATTGTGAATTTTTTTTAAATTGATTTGTTTGGTACTTGAACTTTATAAAAGAGAATAGTCTTATGTATAATTTTAATTTTTTTTGTAAACTTAATTGACTAAAATAATACTGATTGACATCGAAGTTAATATGATAATAAACATCCGTCATCTTGAAAGTGATCAACATTTCATAGCTTTTCAACTTTTATTTTTGTAGCGTATGCTAGTGAAGTGATTGTAAGTTGAGTGAATATTTGTAGTTTAATTTGTGTTAATGAACTTATGGGCACATATCACAATAACAAAAATTGTTTGTGTAGTGACACTTTATAAATAGTTTGATTTAATATGAAACATTCGGATATTTATGTTTGTATACAAAACTAGAAAACAAATAATTTAGCTATGTACAGTAGAATGGTTTCAGCAAAAATATGAGTATTGTCGAGATCTGTAACATTCATGTACTCGAGAAATTGATGGTCTCAACTTGTAAATGTAAGACTAAAAAAAGTTGCTCCCCACTGTAGTACCAAATTATGTGATTATTATTTTTTTTGTTAACTGTTCTCACAAAATGTTGTCTGTTGTAATGAGTTGTTCCATCGTATAGGATTGAGTGAATTTGTTATAACAATAAACCATAATTTTAACTTTTACAATATGCATTTTCTTGTGCCATGGATTTACCAGAAAATTGTTCATGCGGATTCATGGAAGTAAGTTGTCTATCATTAATCATACACATGTAACTTTAATGGTATTAATTTTCTCGTAGCATTAGTTTTAAACCACTGCAAATATGGCTCGAATTCAATTCTGTCAGTGATATGATTTTAAAATATGTATACGTTCAAAACTTTAGGAAATATGAAAATTTCCAAAAGATTAACACGTAAACCAATCTGTGTTTTTGTGATTCAAGGCTTTTACCAGTAATTCGCACATCTAAGAAATGTTTTGGTATAGCTTACATTATAATTACTCAAAAAAATTTAGAATAAGTTTTTCTATATAAGACAATTGAAATTACTGTCACCCAATCGACTATCACAGCCACAGTAAGTCTTTATTCGAATGTTATTTAATCACTAAGTCTTGAAATGTTTTTGTTAGCACATAAATTTATGCTTGATACGTCATTATTATTTGAGGAATCTTACATTCTTTCATGTCTTTGAATTATTTATAAATAAATTTTTCCATCCTGTTCATTTCGTAAGATAACTTCCGTTATCACTATACAAATTTAGTTAATATTCTAATAAATTAATTGTAACTGAATAGTACACAGGTATTACCCTACAGACATTTATCACCTTATTACCAATGTATGCAATGTTGTACATGAATCGTGTGTGATTCAACACATACTTGTAGTGGCTATCTAAATCTAAATCTAAATCTAAATCCTTTTTTCAAATAATTATGATTTTAACCTGAAAAGTATATGATGTGAAATAAGTTATGAAGACTTACATTGATATTTCTTATCACCTTTGAACAAATAGTTTTTCTTTACAAAGTGATAAGAAATACATTTTATCTATAGAAATATTATGTATATTCATTAATGTTACTTTCTTTATAAAAAAAACCCTTAGAACTTCATACAGTAATAGCATTTTACTTCAATATAAATTTGTACCAAAATCTCTTTTTACCATTTCAATTTTATACTTTACAACTATATTTAAAACTTTATAATTATTTTTAAAAACTATATAATTATATTTAAAAACTTTATAAGTATATTTAAAAACTTTATAATTATATTTTAAAAATTTATAATTATATTTAAAAACTTTATAATTATATTTAAAAACTTTATAATTATATTTAAAAACTTTATAATTTTATTTAAAAACTTTATAATTTTATTTAAAAACTTTATAATTTTATTTAAAAACTTTATAATTATATTTAAAATCTTTATAACTATATTTTAAAATTTTATAATTTTTTTATACTTTACAATTATATTTAAAAACTTTATTATTTAATTTAAAAACTTTAATATTTTATTTAAAAACTTTATAATTATATTTAAAAACCTTATAATTGTTTTTAAAAACTTTATAATTATATTCAAAAAACTTTATAATTATATTTTAAAAATTTATAATTATATTTAAAAATTTTATAATTATATTTAAAAACTTTATAATTGTATTTAAAAATTTATAATTTTATTTAAAAAATGTATAATTATGTTTAAAAACTTCATAATTATATTAAAAAATTTATAATTATTTTTATAAACTTTATAATTATATTTAAAAACTTTATAATTATATTTAAAAACTTTATAATTTTATTTAAAAAATTAATAATTTTATTTAGAAAGTTTATGATTATATTTAAAAACTTTATCATTATATTTAAAAACTTTAGAATTGTATTTAAAAACTTTATAATTATTTTTAAAAACTTTATAATTATATTTAAAAACTTTATAATTATATTTAAAAACTTTATGATTTTATTTAAAAACTTTATACTTAATTTTAAAAACTTTAAAATTAGATTTAAAAACTTTATAATTTTGTTTAAAAACTTTATAATTATTTTAAAAGCTTTATAATTATATTTAAAAACTTTTTAATTATATTTAAAAATTTATAATTTTATTTAAAAAATGTATAATTATGTTTAAAAACTTCATAATTATATTTAAAAATTTATAATTATTTTTATAAACTTTATAATTATATTTAAAAACGTTATAATTGTATTTAAAAAATTTATAATATTTTTCAAAACTTTATAAATTTATTTAAAAAAGTTTATAATTATATTTAAAAAGTTAAAATTATATTTAAAAACTTTATAATTATATTTAAAAACTTTATAATTATATTTAAAAACTTTATAATTATATTTAAAAACTTTATAATCATTTTAAAAGCTTTATAACAGTTATGCTAGTTATACTTTTAAGTTTCATGAACTCTAAATTAATTAACAACCAAAAACCGAAGAAAATACCGAACAGAATCCTAGTTCCGTCCGGACGCAGACGGCGTAATTCAAGTGACTCAAATAATGGCGTCGTTCGGCAGGAGCTTCGTTGTTGAAGCCTTTCATTACGCCGCTCTTGCCTGTGAAGTACTGACCGCAACCACTCGGCACTGAAGTGTGTGGAAATGTTCTCAAATTCGATTTAGTTCAGTTTTAATTCAACATTGTATTCAAATTAAATATTTTAGTCAAAAATGTATTTTGTTGAATTAGAAATGTTTAATTCTAAAAAATGTACATAAAAGTTGTTTCCATGAAATAGTATTTTTAAACGTTGTTTTAAATTGAACAATGGTAATAATGTTTAGCATATAAATATAATGATAATAATAACAATTACTATTTTTATTACCTTATTGCTATAAAAAACGATGTTTTTTATTATATAAATATAATAATAAAATTAGTAATAGTTATAATTATTTCATAAATATTATAATAATAATAGTAATAGTTATTATTATTTCATAAATATTATAATAATAACAGTAATAGTTATTATTATTTCATAACTATTGTAATGATAATTATTATCATATTATATTTCAAAAATAATTATCATTGTAAAAAATAATTTCTTCAGATAAAAAGTTTTTATAGTTTAGCGCCATTGTAGTGCGATAGTTGAGGTCATCGGCAAGTCTCACCTTCGGCAGAAGAAAGACAAGGAATCTGAGTCACAAAAATGTTCCATCGACGCTCGAACTTTTTTTCGCTCGTGTGGAAATGGAAAACAACTTCTGGAGACTTTTGGAAGTTGACGTCCAAATAAACTGAAAACAAATAATTAAGTAAGAACTAAATAAATCAATTAGAAATAAAGTCAACAAATAAAAACTAAATAAACAAACAATAAATAAATTAATTAAGAATTAAATAAATCAATTAGAAATAAAGTCAATAAATAAAAACTAAATAAACAAACAATAAATAAAACGAATTAACTGAAAATTAAATTAATTAATTAATTAAAAATAAAAGACAAAATTTATGAAAACTGAAATTGCGCAGCACTAGAGCGCAGTGAATGCCTTAAGATATAAATACTTCACCTTGTTGTTATATCTACAATACTTTCATCGTCTCTTGATCATTCACCCACACTTCTTTAGCGCTAACACTCGCTGGCAACCACCACAAAAATCTCAACGACCAACACCACACAATACACAACCACCAAAAAAATCTCAGCCACCAACACCACATAAACCACTACCACCAAAAAATCTCATTTTTATTCATCCATTAGTAAAAACTATTTTGTTGCGCCTTACAGTAAAAAAACAAGTCAAACAGATAAAAACAGATAAAAAACAAGCAATGTCAACAGACATAAAACAATAAAACAAGTAAACCAGATACACACACAACACCTATCCCCTCCACCAGCACATAAACTAACACCACCACCACAAACAACCCAATCACTAACACCACATAAATCACCACCACCAGCACCTACAGCACCACCACTCCCTCAAAAATCTCAACGACGAGCACCACATAAATCACCGCCCTTATTGCCATATAAATTCCCACCACTAGCACATAGATCCGCATCACCAACACAACATAAATCTCTAACGCCACCACAGAAATCACCTCCAACACCAAATAAATCACAAACATCAGATAAAACCCCACATGAACCACTACCACCACCATATAAGTTACCCATCACCACATAAATAACCCCCACCACGATAAACATTTTCACCTCCACCACATAAATTTCCACCTCCACCACACAAATCACTACAACTGCCACATAAAAACTACCACCAACATATACATTACCACTACCACCACGTAAATCCACATTTTCACCACACAAAACACTAACACCATTACATAAATAATTAAAACCGCTATATAAAATAATAATAGCCGAGTGTATACGAACACTGCTAGGAGAATCATGATGCATAAAAAATTGGATATAATAGAGCATCTATCAACCAGAAGTAACAAATGGTTTCAGTAAAAGACAAAAACTTAGATGACAGATTAATTAAACTTATAAAAAAGTTATCACTTTATAAAATAAAAAATAAAAAACTTAAACATTCGCCATCACCTCTTATGAAAATACTGAAATAATTTTGTATGTTAACTAATGCTATAAAATACCATTTTTTTAAAATATAGTTCATAGAATATTTTTTATTTAAGCAAAGTTATTATTCAGCTCATTATCTATAAACCAAGCTATATTCAATAAAAAAAACTGCAAGAAAAAAACTGTAATAGTGAAATATTTTAAATTTCATTAAAAACCATCATTCTTAGGGAGGAAAATTTTATAGAAACTTGTTTATTTCTTAAGTAAAGTTATTATTCAAGATGAAATTTTAAATTAAAAAAATTAAAAAAAAACTTCAACATTTATCTTCAACTCTTATAAAATAGTGAAATGTTTTCAAAGCTAATTCGAGCTATAAAACATCATTTTCTAAAGAAAATATAATAAATATAATTTTTTATTTAAGCAAAGTTAATATTCGGCTCTTTATCTACAAACTTTGTTCAATAAAAGAAACTGTGAAATCAAAAATTGAAAACTTTAAAATTTACCTTCGCCTAAATTGAGCTATAAAACATAATTTTTCAAAGAAAATATCAAAATTAATATTAATAATATTAACACTGTATATAGATTTTTAATTTTAGAAAAGTCATTATTCAACTCATTATCTATACACTTTGCTCAATAAAAAACTGAAATCAAAAATGAAAAACTTTAACATTTGCCTTCACCTAAACTATAAACGCGAGACGCCACAGACAACAACGTCGATGACGCACACGACAATGACGACCCACGCATGTTGATTGTATTATAATAATAATAATAATTATCCATTTATTTCTGACAAAATGTCAGGTATTACATGACATTTACTTATATTTACAATATTTTACAAAAACAATAGATTATACTAGTCAGAAAAATGCGAACTGGCAAAAAGGTTATAATATTGGTGGCTATTAACCATTTAAAAGACTGGGACA
>JARUHE010344028.1:0-10350 GCA_031471125.1 Archaeomysis grebnitzkii | reverse complement strand
TGAGTTCTCTAATCGTGAAAATATTGGTGAAATATAATATTTGTGTCGCTTCTGTACCTGCAAATTTTTGTCTTAATATTTCACCCTACAAGTAGTTTTAGTAACATTTTTGTTTTGTATTTCATGCGTTTAACCGTGTTATATTCTTATTTTATTTACTCTCTCTCAATTTTATGTTATTTCAAAAGTGTAACCATGTTTTCTTCTGATTTCTCTTACTCTCTCTTTATCTTTAAGTTATCTAATACGTCATATTTTCAAATAAGTCTTAGGCTACATTTGTTTGCTCCTCCATAACCATTATTTAAGCAAATTTAGCATTATCATGTTGTTCTTTCATCTTTTGACTCATCATTGAATCTAAAAATTACACACTAAAGCATCATTAAACGATACAAATGAACAGTCTAACCATTTCTTATCCTTATAACATGTTTGTTTACAAATTGATGGTGTGGTAAGATGTGGATCGAGCTTGCCATCACAACACACGAAAGTGAATTTGTTGACGACATAGACTATCAACCAGTTAAAGGTTGGTTGCTTGGTCTGTGTAAAGTCTTTTGCTACAACGACACGTAAGAAACATTTATAGCTTCAACCAAGTATTATTGAAAGGCCTATCCATAAGCTTAAATAAATGGTTCATCCCCAAGGACTACTTACACCTCAAAAATAAGATCACATTTTACAGTTAATAGTTCAGCCTACAAATTTTGTGTCCCTGAAAAGGATAAATTGTTTGGTTTTACACCAAATTATTTACTAAAACAATTCGATCATTTTTAATAATTATTTAATGTAATATATAAAATTAATTCAATGGAAAGTTGAACAATGTGTCTAATCTTTCTTCTTCTTTTTTACTTAGAGTGCACCAACCCTTCAGGATTATTTACTGTCTAATCTTTAACGTTATAGTTCAGTCATAACCGACTTTTCACTCCATTTTGTTTCATTGATTTTCAGCCTAAAAGCTACGAAACATTTTAAAGTTGTATTTAATTTATATTTAAGAATAATTTATAACAATGTCATTTCATTTGATGATTCGATCTTCAAATGTTTTTATTTACAATTTGTGGTGAAGTATTTTTCTTTTCATCGTTAATTTCGAAGTAAATAAAGCTTATATTTTATTTTGTGGTCAATGAAGTTTAATTTGTTGATGAAAAGTAAAAGTTAACCGAAACAAATGGATAACAGAGACAAAGAAACGTTATTAACTGTTTTGGAATGACATCTGGTAACCAGGGTTATCACTTTTGTTGGACAGATAATCTAGAATCTCAAAATAATTCAGCTAGAATAATCTAGATTGCACAATGACAACTTAAAAACATAGAACTTGAGCCTTCAATAGTGTTTGTTTCATTGTTTGTAACTACTTTTCATTGTTTTAACTACTTTAAAAACATCTAGATGACAAAATTTGTCAGCTAGGCTAGGTGAAAAACATCTAGATCTAATTGAAAAACAGATAGAGCTGCATCATTGCTGGTAACTTCACACCAGTCGGTAACTCAGGAATCATCTACCATAGTTAATAATTTTGAAATGTTTGTTAATTGTTTTACAATGTATGTTGATTGTAATGTGTTGTGAATATATATAAGTTATTCATGTTACTATAATAGGCGTTATAACAAAACATAAAAGAAAATAATTTGTATAGTTTCTAATTTTCTATAAAACTAAGAAACTTAGAAGTGGGGTGTCGAGAAACTTTTCACATCGGTATCGTGTAGTCACTCTAAAATGCATATCTTTGGAAGATAAAACAATCTTCAACAAACCAATTCCACTTACAGTGCAAACAACCATTAGGTACGTTAAACGAACGCACACACTTTCGTATGAAGTCAACTGCATTTGCTCTTCTTTAATGTAAACATATATTTTCTTTACAAAGATATTAGAGATGATATTGTTGGGTAATAGTATCTTTCTTGTTTAGTACTTTTTATATGTACCTAAACTAGGTTTTGCAGATTATTGTGTTTAACCTAGGATTTAGCCGCTGTCAGATACATATATTCACTTATAAATAGAATTTCATAAAAATGTGCTGTCCTATGTTTTAAAAACGTATTAACAGTAAATAACTACATTTATTTCACGAAATAAATTTGTAAAAATCTCTTCGGGTGTCTAGAAAATTGAAGAAATTTGTTTGTACAAATGGGAAGTAATACGAAATGTAGCGCTAGATTTTGTATAGCCTTTGATACAAATTACTAGATTTTTTTCTAGACCGTAAGCAGTGTGGTAGTTTCACCGAATAAAAAACCCTGGCTTCTGGAACAGACAGAAGTTTCACTCTGGAAGAACCAGACTATGCACCCAAAGCAAAACAAATGCTGCTAGGAAACGACTAGAAATTACCTTACAATTAAGTTTTAAATTAAAATCAAGATGAAGCAAATGATCATTAATCAGGAGTACGAACCGCTATATCCATACTAAAATCAGCTTGCCCACTTGACCGGAGTAATAATTAAAAATATCAATGTTATTAAAATAAAAAAATAAAAAAATTCTTAACAAATATATAATGTTTTCATTATTCTCTTTGAAATATCAATGTTATTAAAATTAAAATATTCACTTTGTTATCCAATCTTTCACTAGTCAGCAATAATAATTGTGTAGGTCCAGAAAAAGTCGTGAACAAATGAAATATGTAAGGCAAAGGAAGGATGTGTCAAAAATCCCTTTCCAATGATTGGTAAGTCCAAAAAATCATGGAAAAAAATATATATTTAATATTGTAATATTGCAGAAAAAACAGGAAAAATTATAGCTTATATGCAAGGCAAAAGAACCAATGCGTCAAAATCCCTTTCAAATAATTTGTAGGTTCAGAAAAATATGAACAAAGCTATGTATATAAGGCAAAGGTAAGAGATGGAGCACGTTACCATTCATTCAATGCTACATAATCTCCTTTAAATATGTGTATTTTCAGAAAAATTGTGACCAAAAAAATATACGAAGGAGATGACGCACGTTACTATTCACCAAATGCGTCAATTTTCAAAATCCCCTAAAACATTTACAGGTTCAGAAAAATCATGAACAAAATAACACCCAGAAACTGAGTAATATCAGTTTCACTTTTGCACTTTGTAAATTACTTTTCTGTTTTGCTGAAGATATGCGTTTCATTGTAACTTTTCAACATTTACAATAAGAAACATGTTTGTTATTCTTGTCCTATTAAAGCCAATCTTTGAAGACGGGGTATTTCATTAAATGTTTGGTTATACCACTTTACTTTCTTTTTAGGAGATTCCATAATAAGAGGTGAAATAAGTACACAAAAACAACATCACACGACACCGGCGTAGAACATTTTTGCCAGCACGAGTAAACCCCTCCATAAGAATTTTTAACAACTTAGTTCTTATTCTTCTTTCTTAGGCAAGTTCACAAATGGACAACTTTGCTAGATCATGCATACAGAGTATACATTAAATTTTTATATATTTTCTGGCCAAGAATAAATTATATAAATGTTTTACATATTTGCAATTCCCAAAATATTGTCAATTATTTTTCCCAATGACGGAGACGAATTCCCAAGATCTTGGGAACATTCCCAAGGAATGTTAGCCTCGACACACACAGTTGATGTTAAGCATTTGTTTTACACTTCTCCCATTTAGTGTAACGGTTCAATAATTTATGTGTTTATAACACTATAAAAATGCGGATTGGAAATGAAGTAGGCTTTGTCCAACAATGGTTACGCTCCTGGCAAGAAATTATAGTTTAGTTTCCTACGATTAAATTAATTATACAGAATAGAAGAAATTATTTCAAAACTTTTCAATTAAAACAATTTATTTATTATAATGTAATTAAACGGAAATTATTTCAGTGAATAATGGAAATAAATATTTCATACTTGTTAGTTATAATTCAATCACAATTAACTTTTTTCTCTCGTTTTTTACATTTTCAAGATAAAATGCATTTCGATTTTTATTTACAGTATTTTCATTCAATATTTCATGAAACATTTTTTATTTGTTTTTAAGAATTATTTAACAATGAAAAAGTTATTATGGCAACATGATCCGATCCTCGTAGTGCTATATAGTTGAGTTCTCTAATCATGAAAATATGGATGAAATCGTGATGGTTAAAACTCGTTCACTTCCGTACCTGCAGAACTTTTATCCTTAGATTATATGGCAAACAAACATGTTTCACCCTACAAGTAGTTGTATTTCATACGTTTAACCGTGTTTTATTCTCATTTTCTTTACTCTCTTTTAATTTTTATGTTATTTTATAAGTGTAACCATGTTTTCTTCTGATTTCCCTTTCTCTCTCTTTATCTTTTATGTTATCTAATACATCATATTTTCAAACAAGACTTAGGCCAAGTTTATTGCTCCTCCATAATGACAATTTAAGCAAATTTTAGCATTATCATGTTATTCCTTCATCTTTTGATTCATCATTGAATCTGAAAGCTACACACCAAACCTAATTAATCGATGAAAATGAAAAATCTAACCATTTCTTATCCTTATAACATTTTCTTTTACAAATTAATAGTAAGATAAAATAGGGATCGCCCTTGCCATCACAAGACACGGAAGTGAATTTGTTGTCGACATAGACTATTAACCAGTTATTGGTTGGTTGGTTTATGTATTTAAAATTATTTTACACACTTCTTGGTCAATGAGCCTAAGATCATAGCAGATCCCAACCACTAAAAAATGTATATCTTCTTCTTCGTCGGATTTGTAGAACAGTGTTGTAGACATTGCGTCCGCAAATGGAAGTTCTTGAAACATGCTAGGGTGCCAAGTCCTAAAAAGTTTAAAAGTAATAAAATGTGTTCAATAAATCCAAAGAAAACTCAGTCACGCTCAAACCTCCCAGTGGCTATGGCAAAACAGAAGGTCAATCTGAGAATCTTTATTCTAATATCAGGTTTAAACCCTCCACCAGTCAACAGCAAATGAAAAGTAAAAACACAAATCCCCAAGTTGCACAGACCAGTACCTAACAGTTCTTTATGTACACCATACGACCACCGCAATTCACCATAAAATGATCTACGGTCTTGTTTGCGTTTCAACAACGATGGCAACTAGCCGAATCACGCTCACCAATCTGAAATAGATGTTTATTTAAACGAACATGGCCACATCTCATCTGAGCAAATAAAATGTCCGGTGTTCTCACTCCGGTGGAAATTCAATTCCAATCAGCAAAACTACCAATAACCTCACCATACGGCATATTAAAAAGTTCACTTTCCTTGTAGGAACTCCACACATCTCTCATACTATTCCGTAGCACACATCTCTCTTCCGCTACGTCGTAATCTAGCGGAGTCACAAAATCGGACGCAACAGCACCTTCTGCCAATAGATCGGTCACCTCATTCCCCAGTCAGTATACAACAGAGTGCGGAGATCCACTGCATGGTCACAACTATTCCCTTCTTTTCCAAGGATACTAGTAAATAGATGATCCTGGACACCAAACCCCCCCACCTATCAACGACAAAGCGGACCTGCTATCCGAATAAATAACACAATGGCAATGGGCTATACGAGTCGAAATCCATCCCAAAGACCAGCAGATGGCAAATAGTTCCGCAGAGAGAACAGAGTGGTCTCTGTCAATCCTCCAACACAAGGCCAAAGACAATTTAGGAAGAAAAACAGCAGACCCCACTCCGTTTAAGCTTTTTGATCCATCCGTAAAAACAGAAAACTGACCGTCATAGTATGTTCTGGCCATCTACTCCAATCCATCACACAGATGCTCCATCGACAGATGATATATGACTCCACATATTCAAAACCCGATGTTCAGCTTGTTACACAAGCTCTTAGTCCTTAATACAAACGGTAAATTATGAGGACAAGTATACCAATTCAGAACCGACAAGGAGGGTAAGTCCGACATCAATTGGAACGTACTATGAGAGAAAGGAAATGACTGGACTGACTTCAACTTATTAAGGTCAGACAATTGAAAATAATGTAAAAGCGACGGGAAACCACGAATAGGCGTGCTCCTTCCCAAACCTGTAATGATTCTCAAGGCACAATTCTGAACAACTTGCAATATGGAGAGCAAGGAATGTGAAGCCGAACCATAAGCCTGCACTCCATAGAGTAACCTGCTCCTGAAATGTATATGAATACACCAACAATCCTCTGAGCTACTATATAGCAACCCAAATGGAATAGCGAAACTCCCCTTAACATGCGGCTTGCTACAATGATACGTAAGTATTGATAGCATCAACACATTATTATTGGAAGGCCTATCCATAAGCTTAGATCCATAGTTCATCACCAAGTACTACTTACACCTAAAAAATAAGACCATATTTTACAGTGCATAGTTCAGCCTACAAATTGTGTGCCCCCCAAAAAAAAATTCGTTTGTTTTTATACCAAATTATTTCTTAAAAATTTGATAATTTTTAATAATTATCTAATATAGTAAATAAAAATTAGTTTATTGGAAAATTGAAAAATGTGTCTAATCTTCAACGTTAGTATATGAAGATGAATAAGAAATAATTTTGCAATGCCAAAACACCCTTGGCTTCAGCTTGCTGAAGCAGAAGCTTTGTTACACCTCTAAAATGTTAGGAACTCCCAAACATAACCTTACCCAAAGTGTTTTAAATGATTGTTAAGAGTTAATATTTTCGTCCTATTTTATTAAACATTTGTTGGAAACAGAGCTACTTCTGGAGTAAAAACTTCAAAAATGTGTCATTGTTAAGAAGTTCAAAAACTGAAAAATGTTACCCTGACCTAGTCTGAAACCTACATATACGAGGACATTTTTTAAAATTTTGGTACAGCTTTATAATGAAAGGTTATGCAACCGAGCGTTAGAATAAAAATCCATGCAATGCAGTCCCATTTAGAAAATAATTTTTTTAACCTAAATATTTAAAAACCAATGTTGAAAGGATAATGAAAAGCAAACGATTTATTATTTATAAAATTAATCTATCATTTACAAAAAAGTTAACATATTTTTTCTAAAGTAGCTACAGCAGATTAATGTATATACTTTTGATTAACCAGTAATAAAAACCTAAAATGAAATATTTACAACACATTTTGCATCAGCTCCACTATCATCAAAGTTGTCTCAATGTGCAAATTGAAAAGTAAACACATTTAATTGATTTAAAGGGAATATTTACCATTGCCTGTATGGTGTTGGCACAGTGGGCAGTTTGGTGTAGTGTGGATGTTAGAGGCTATTTTGTTTAGATGCTCTTGAAGTCATGAGTATTTGTTTGTTCTAAGCTGTGCAAGTGATGTAAGTTCTATGTTATTTGAATGTGAGTTACCTCACTTGTGCTATTGTCAATCCATAAATATGTTATATGGATCAACAATAGCGCAAGTGAGGCAAACCGCATTCAAATAGCAGAGAACTTACCTCAATTGTGCTATTTCGATCCATATGTAACGCTGCAAACATGTATTGCAGATTTAATTCAAATGTCTTGTAGATTCTTGCAAAATCTTGCAGAAAATGTTTGGTGGGATTGATTTTGTTGATGGTGACAATACACAGGGTGCCACTTTTCAACCAAAATTATTAGCAAAATTTTGTTAACTTACCTTTGAAGTTTTTTTTATCAATAAATGGGATTACTTTATTTATTTTTTCAATAACCAAAGTGTCCACATAGAAGTAAGAAGAAATAATCATAAAACATTTTAAGAACTTGGAAAAATATTTTTTCGAACCTATTCGCGCCGACGGTCTGTTTAACACTTTAACTGTTTCTTGTAACACTGGTGATACATAAATCTAATAGCTTACTCCATCCTATGTTACACCAGTGATACAAATTAAGCTAGTTATGGTTTTGATTACAGTATATAGGTAACTAGTTACCTGTTTAAAGTAATCAAAAACATAACTAACTTAATTTGATTTATGTATCACCGGTATTACAAAAATAATTAAAGTGTTAAATGGACAACTAAAAAATACATTTCAGTATGTTGTTACAGATTTATTTATTATTCCATTAAATTTATTAATTAAATTAAAATTAGTTATTTTTGTATTAAGGAAACAATTTATTTAATTTACATATTTTTATATGCGATTCATATGTATTGCTGCAGCCACTTGCTTTATCTTATACTTAACATTTATAACTAAAAAAAATTGAATACATTTATTTGATAAATTCTTTCTTAAAACAATAGAGTAAATCTAACACTATGAATGTTTGTACAGTGTGAAATAGAGGATGCTTTTTCTCCCATTTTAGAAAAATCCGTGTTTTTTCGCTAGATGCATAATAGCTGTCCCAGTATGTATAATATATTATACTGGCACAGTTATTTTGCATTTTTACCAACAAGGAAAACACAAATTATTTTGCAAAAACAAAAATTATTAATTGTAAGTAGAAATGATTTAACCAAAATAGTTGACTCAAACAAATTGTTAGATACCCTATGCTGAGGGCAGGCCAATGCTTAGGCTTACACATTATTCACTCAACTAGTAATTCCTATGAAGCATGTGGCAAACATAGCTCCAATAGTTATTCTTATGGAGCATGTGGCAAACATATCTCCAATAGTAATTCTTATCAAACATGTGGCAAACATAGCTCTAATGGTGATTCTTATGGGGCATGTGGCAAACATAGCTCCAATAGTAATTCTTATGAAGCATGTGGCAAACATATCTCCAATAATAATTCTTATGGAGCATGTGGAAAATATATCTCCAATAGTTATTCTTATGGAGCATGTGGCAAACATATCTCCAATAGTGATTCTTATGGAGCATGTGGAAAATATATCTCCAATAGTTATTCTTATGGAGCATGTGGCAAACATAGCTCTAGAGCATTTCCTTGGCTGAAAGGGTAAATGTAAATGCATTGATCACATAATACATAATTTAAAAAATAATATTGTTATACAGTATGAAATATTTGTTATTTTTTCTCCATTTTAGAAAATACTTGTTGCTAAAAATGCAGAACAGCTGTCCCTGTATGTCTAACATAATATATATACAGCTATTGTCCATTTAGACAACAAGGATTTTCGAAAATACGAGAAAAAACACCAATAATTTCACACTATTGTTATAATTGTTGTTTTTATTCAAAAACTAATTATTTTATTTTTGGTAATAGTGCTTATAGATTATTATCCTTGCATACATGATTTTTCTGGTCAAAAATAGTACTATTAAGAGATTCCAATTTGAATTATGATGTAACCCTTTAGCGTCCATTGGGACAAATTTGTTGCATTTAAGGTTTATTTTCAATACAAACTCTGGTGGTTTGAAGACCTTGAAATAACACTAACTCATGTGTTAAATGGTTAAAGCACTGAAGATTGATATATTTTGTATCTGACATCGGCTCCAGTATTCCATGTAGGTTAGGTTAGGTTAGGTTAGGTTAGGTTAGGTGTCACTCTACTATGCATATAGGATTTTCAACTAGATATGAATAGGGTACCTAGTACCCATGTTTAGCTTTACTGTACTACTGTACTAAACGGTATTATATACCCTTGTTTAGTGTTAGTGATTATTGTGATGAATTATTTTCCCTTTATAATGATTATATCTTTGCCATTTCTTTCAGGAAATAATACAGATTTTAGATTTTACTGAGTGAGTAAAGTAATTATTTTCAATAGAAGATGGCTAAGAAAACATTTATTCAGGAATATTGCCAGAAATATAGTTTAGCATTCTAGGTTTAAAAATGATTGCATTTACATTTTTAACCATAGAACGCTAAACTATATTTCTGACAATGCCAACACTAAACATGGGTATATTATACCCTATTTTGGAAAATTGTACTAATATAGTAAATATGAAAGTTTATTAGAAAAAATGGCAACATACTTAACTTAAGATATCTAGGTTTGTTTTAAACCTATCAATGATTTATAATCATAATATATGCAAAGAAATTAATTTATGAAAAATATAAAAATAATAAGAATTCTGTGAAAAATCTATAAACAAATAGAAAAAATTGCAGAAAAGGAACTGTACCGCCGAATTTTATAAGACTTGACAGGAGCCATCCCAGGTATATAGCCTCTGATCCTAGCAAGTCTTCAGCTGACAGATATTGCACCAACTGTCAGAAAGAGAAGAAAAAAATATCCTTTTTTAGATACACAAAAATGACTATTTCATACTAGTATACTGTAGAGGTGTACCGAAGCCAGAATTTTGCCGAAGCCGAAGCCGAAGTTTCGGCAAATACTTCAACCTTTTCAAATAAACTATGTAAGATTTTCAGGGACTAGGTAGACTCCAGGGGGGTAAGTT
>JARUHE010344017.1:0-10351 GCA_031471125.1 Archaeomysis grebnitzkii | reverse complement strand
ATATATATATATATATATATATATTATATAGACATATGATTGAATTTAAATTTTTAAAAGTTATATATTTATAAATATATAAATATATATGTGTACGGAAAATGGTTTCACTTGTACCAAGAAAAAAGCTATATAATTAGGTATCAAAAGATAAATTAACTAAATTTAAATCAAATTCTCTTAGCAATTAGACGTATGTAGCATATACTTTACATCTATTTTTAAATTAGTTTGTTTGTTAATTCAGCATAAAAAGACAATGTACTCAAGTGCACACTTGATGTACACCTGAGTAGGGCAAATGTTAAAAAAAGTAAAAAATCTTTCAAATCTGAGTTTAGATGTTGATATCTCTTATTTATTTCCTGTTGGGATGAGATTCAATTTTTTGCCGTGCAATGAGTGACTTTATTTGGCACGCGTTCCACATTGACTCATTCGGCAAACTCTCTTTTACTTCGTTTTCTTAGTTTAAATAATTAAGAGTTTTAATGTATAGTTATATTATAATTACATATATAATAATTACAATGCTAATCATTGTCAAATGTTAACGTTTTTGTATTTTAATACTCATAATATATATATGTATATATATACAATTAATATTATATATATTTAAAGCATTTGTGTATATTGTTCTATTACCTAAATAAAGTTAACATATAATATTTCAGGTGATAACATTATTGGCGTTTATAAAGTTTACACAGGTAGGCCTAATGTTGTTTTTAGGTCTAGTGATGTGCTGTTGCCTTAGGCAGAAGCATGTCTATAGATTTGATTTGTTATTGTTCTTCTTCTAATTGTATTTTATTTTTCGTTAACCTATTAAAGCCTGTATTGTTCAGGATAGTATTATTTTCGTATATTAAAGTTTGTTTGAGCCAGTACGATCAACACAGAGCAGGCATTAATGAGTTGATACCAAATATTAACTATCATTTATTAACGTGTGCTTATTGTTTTTCTTTTGTGTAGCGCTTCTTAATTTTAGTAAAAATGCAATGAAAATTAAACTATTTTTTCATAAATAATTGTCAATAAAATTTTAAAAACAATAATTGTTTGAAATTTTTATCTATTTTCTTAAGTTTTAAGCAAATTTTTTATATAGCAACTCTCATGACTTAAAGTTTGAGTCTAGTATTTTATTGTTTGATTTTATGCCAAGATTCTGATTGATAGCTTTCGTATCATCATTTATACGCCTAAATGTCTACACCACACTCCCCCACGCATACATGTAAACATATACACACATTGTTCTCTCCACCTTAGTACAAGTTATGTAGATTTTATGCATTTATGTGTGCCATTTGCATGAACGTTCTGGCATATGTGTATGTGTGTAATTATGACAACAATTAGGTTGGTAATATAGGTCATACAGATGTGAACAAAGGTGGTTGAAACAATAAACAGAAATGACACTACGGAAGATCTACTTTTTAATTATTTTATCAGTTCTGGAATGAATTCAAGCTTCAATACTTTCTTGTCTATTACACACGTTTCAAACTTTGAAATCAAATAAGGATAAAATAAATCTTCGTTTTCATTTACTTGTTGTAAATATGCTTTTCAAGTGCAAACGTTTATTTATGGATTGGGAAATAATTGTAATAAATTATATTTTCCCTTTTATTATCTATTATTTCAATGTCTTGTGCGTTTAAAATTCATTTTCAATTTCATTAATTTTTTACAGAGACCTTTTTTCCGTTAAAGATGAGCAACCAACATGGTCGATAGAATCTTAATTTATATCAAATTACGCGCACACAGCAAAACATTATAAAACTATTCAAACTTAACTATTAATTTAAAATATTTACAAAAATTTCATACAAAGTATGAAGATTTTCTTATATTTTTTCCGCTTTAAAAGTAATGTAAATTTTCTACCTGCAATCCTCAGCTGTTGAGAGTTTGCTCATCAAGCTGAACAACAAACTCTTATTTACTTATTAAGTATTTACTTTATTTGTTTATTTATTTATTTATTTATTTAATTATTTAATTAAATTATTTATTTAAGGGTGGAAAATTTCCTTTCATATTTATATCAACGAAATTATAAACATTTAAATGGTTATCTTATTTATTAAATACATTTACAAATAAACAAGAAATTCATTTGTATTATTCATTTTATTTATCAACATGAAATATTTCTTGGAAAATTGAGAATGATACTAGAGAATATCTTACAGTTCTGTTTCGTACTTTGATGTTTTAAACAAAATATCGATTCCTTTTAATGAATCAGTAAGTTAGTAAAACTGCTTATTACTGAAAGGCATTAATTTATTTTTAATAACAAAATAATTCAATGATTTAGCCTAAATAATTTAGCTTGTTTTTAGTAGATAATTTGTTTTTGTTTACATTTGTAACTTAACCCTTTGTTTCATACGAGGCACTTAGTGACCATAATAAAATAATGTCTCTGACCTTGTATAGTTTTATTGTCACAAATGATCAGCAACACAAATGCATGATGGTGCCTCATGGGAAAGAGTCCTATTACATATTGGTCACTAAAGTGATCAAATCATATTTCAATATTTTTTTAATAATGTAATATTGTTTTATTACTGTTAGTGAATTGTCCTAAAAATTTGCAAATTTCGGAAGGGCCTTGAAACAAAGGATATAACGGAACATACAGTTCGCGCCTCAGCCTGCTTATCAGTTTCACATTCATATAAATGGTTGTGTCATTCATGAAATATATTTTGTTATGTTTTAGTTGACTCAAGAATTGCCGCCCAATTAAACAAACACATTCTTGACATGAAAATACTGATGAATGACCTGTTACTGATTTTTCTCTTTGCTCAGCTAAAATAATTTTGCTTGGATAAGCGCTTGAAAGTTTTGTAATACAAACATTATTATTGATTACATATTTTATCTTATGAAGGTGTGGTTGATAAACAGAGAACATATTAACTTATGTTTGTTATCTTTTGTTCTATATTGATAAGAATCTTGTATTGAGTTGAAGAAAAATTGTTTTTTTAAATCGAGATGTTAGGAAATCGGAATGAAACAACGAAACAAATTAGGTCATTAAAATTTCTAGTCCATTGGCAATGCTTTTAAAGAGGAGAATACGGCGATGTATGGAAAAGTATGACAAGGATTTTTTTCATACGATTTTCTAAATTTGTTATGTCATGCACACATATAGTCTGCATTGATTTCCAATGAAACTATGTAAGAACTAAAAACTTTTTTGTATACGAATCAAATACGAATCCTTGAACGAATCATATACAAAAAATTTACAAATCATATACAAAACATGTACGAATCATATACGAATCATATATGAATCATATATGAATCATATACGAATCATATAAGAAACATGTACGAATCATGTACGAATCATATACGAATAAAATACAAAACATGTACGAATCATATACAAAACATGTACGAATCATATACAAAACATGTACAAATCTTATACAAATCTTATAAGAATCATATACAAAACATGTACAAATCTTATACGAATCATATACAAAACATGTAGGAATCATATACAAAACATGTACGAATCATATTCAAAACATGTACGAATCTTATACGAATCATATACAAAACATGTACGAATCATATACAAAACATGTACGAATCATATACAAAACATGTACGAATCATATAAAAACATGTACAAATCTTATACGAATCATATACAAAAAATGTACGAATTATATACAAAACATGTACGAATCTTATACGAATCATATACAAAACATGTACGAATCATATACAAAACATGTACAAATCTTATACGAATCATATACAAAGCATGTACGAATCATATACAAACATGTACAAATCTTATACGAATCATATACAAAACATGTACGAATCATATACAAAACATGTAAAAATCTTATAAGAATTATATACAAAACATGTACAAATCTTATACGAATCATATACAAAAACATGTATGAATCATATACAAAACATGTACGAATCTTATACGAATAATATACAAAACATGTACGAATCATATACAAAACATGTACGAATCATATAAAAACATTTACAAATCTTATACGAATCATATACAAAACATGTACGTATCATATACAAAACATGTACAAATTTTATACGAATCATATAAAAACATGTACGAATCATATACAAAACATGTACAAATCTTATACTAATCATATACAAAAAATGTACGAATCATATACAAAACATGTAAAAATCTTTTACGAATCATATACAAAACATGTACAAATCTTATACGAATCATATACAAAACATGTACGAATCATATACAAAACATGTACGAATCTTATACGAATAATATACAAAATATGTACGAATCATATACAAAACATGTACAAATCTTATACGAATCATATACAAAACATGTACGAATCATATACGGATCATATACAAAACAAGTACGAATCATATACAAAATATGTACAAATCTTATACGAATCATATAAAAACATGTACGATTCAATACGTACTCCTTTCCCTTTTTGCAAGTCATCCATTTGGGCCTACCCATACTTTTCACTGACATGTCCTCCCTCATAAAATCTCACCGCCATTTCACTTACATTTTCACATTCAATACAGAATGGCCTTTGTTAAATGTTATCCTTATTAATCAATCTCAAGCTAAACGTATATAGACTTGAATTTTTTTTGTGGTGTTATGAACATAAAGACACTAATGAATAGACAATCTAAATAACAATAAACAAAATATTTGTTTTGTTGCTTAAACTTGAAAATGTTTAGAATTGTTCTCAAATTACAAAGTTTAATTTCACGGAAATTACCAGTCGAGGAAACAGGTAAACCTAATTGGATCAACAACAGTACAAGTGAGGTAAGCTCTATGTCATTTGAATGTTGGTTGCCTCACTTGTGCTTTTGTTGATCCATATCTAGGTTGACGTGGTACGAATTTAATCAGAATTTGAACTCCTACAAATTTCTCAGAATTTGTTACCAAACGCGTCGTCGAGCCACGTCCGTCATGACCTGTAATTTTTTTTTCAAAAATCTTTTTCAAAAGAAATAAAATTTTATAAAATATTGAACAGTTTGGTTTGAAAAATTTACTACATTTTAAATATATATCAAACGTTAACGTTGATTTTTTTTGTTTTCTTTTCAATTATGTTCATACCTGAAGCTGTTTCAAATTGTTTTTCCAAGAATGTGCTTCATTATAGTGCAAGGAAGAGGAATTTGTTTATAGCAATGTTTTTAGATACGAATTGAGAAATCCACGTATTAAATGTATTACATATATTAAATATATTAAATATATTAAATGTATTAAATATATTAAATAAATTAAATATATTAAATATATTAAATGTATTAAATATATTAAATACATTAAATATATTAAATGTATTAAATGTATTAAATATATTAATTACATTATATGTATTAAATATATTAAATGTACTAAATATATTAAATGTATTAAATATATTAAAAAAAATATATATTATATGTATTAAATATATTAAATGTATTAAATGTATTAAATGTATTAAATGTATTAAATGTATTAAATATATTAAATATATTAAATATATTAAATAAGTTAAATATATTAAATATATTAAATGTATTAAACATATTAAATGTACTAAATATATTAAATGTATTATATATATTAAATATGTTAAATGTTTTAAATATATTAAATATACTAAATATATTAAATATATTAAATATATTAAATATATTAAATATATTAATTATATTAAATATATTAAATATATTAAATATATTAAATATATCAAGTATTGAATATATTAAATCCATGTTTAAATATATTAAATGTATTATTGTTTGATCATTTCTGAAGCGAAACAATTTAGAAATAAAATAAACATTTGCATGACCACTATAAAGGGAGAAATTAAATTGTTCATCAATATCGATCTTACTTCAAAGCTTAACATTGAAAAATTAAAAAAAATAAAACCCGCAAAAATAAAGTTTTTTTATATGATGTTTAAACTTTGGTCAATTGAAATAAGTAAAGTAATGGCGAATGCGAAGAACAAAATGCTAAACTAAGTCAATCATCAAAATTTAAAAAAAATAATATACTAAAAACATATAAAAAGTCAACCTTTCTAATTGTGAGAACATTTCTTAGACTTACCATAATAGGATATGAACATTAAAACTTTTTAAAAAAGTGTTTGATGCCTTATTTTACAAATATGTTTTAAATAAACGCAAATTGTAGTTTAATTGTTCAATTATAATCAATGTTTCCTAAAAAGGCTAAAATATGTTGATATTTTTTAGTATGAAAGATATCCAAATATGAAAACCTTAATTGTCATTAACAACACATTTAAACCAACTTAAAAGGTTTTATTTGTTTTGAATTTTAAAACACAAGAAACAACTTCGATATCATTGCAGGTGACTTTATATCAATTATTTTTGCATAAATCTTCAATTTAAAATTTATATTAAAAGTTTTATAAATTATTATCTGTATTAATTAGTTTATAACTTTGTTATTATCATAATTAAGAATTGAGACTGAAAAAAAGGTTTAACTCTTGAACCACCACTAAACTTCAAATTATGGTTACGTCGTTGTTCGCTTCGTGATGAAAGGGTTATCATGTGTCTAATGAATGATATTGCTCTGAAATAAACTTGTTTAATTTTCCTTGTTAGTTAACATTAGTTTCTATTCAGGATATTTTTTTTCGTTTTGTTCCTATTTTTCCATTTTTCGTTTTGTTTTAAGTTGAAAGAATAATCAATGGAAATAATAATAATAAAAAATACTCAGTGTATATTATGATCTCAATATTTAATCGAAATACTGTAATTTTTATGGTTCGTAGTTGTATGAAAACTATGAAATACAAAATACAAACATAATTAGGTTTGTTTAGATTTGTTTATTTAGATAAACACGATGAAACAAACTATAAATTCGTTTATTTTTTATTTACTTATGTGAAAACGATTAAAAGAACTACAAAAATAATTAAATTTATTTATGTAGTTGAAATCATGGCAAACATATTGTCGTAAACATTTCGAAAAAGGTGCATCGATGAAACTCCGTAATCTCGCCCACACCCTCACTCACACACCTCAGACCTCAGAGTATGAATCACACCTTTGTTTGAATTTTCGTTTCTTTCTTCTCGGTGGCCGAAGGTTTTTGTTATTCTGACTATTTTAAGATTTAACGTTTCATTGTCTTACATTTTATTTTTTTAAGTACTTAATGTTTCTATTATCCTAGAAAGTTTTTTTATTTAACGTTTGCAATGGTTTCATTATTCTAGTTTTCTGTTATTTTCATTATTTTAATGTTTCTAATATTTTAATTTATTTAAGATTTCTAGAGTGTCATTATTTGAAGTTTTTTTTATGTTTTAGTTCTTGTAAGGTTTTAATGATTTTATTGTTTTAAGGTTTTCATTTTCTTCATAACTTGAAGGTTTTTGTTGTTTTCATTCTTTTGATGTTTAAAGTATTTTCATTATTTTAAGGTTTTAACTATTTTCTTTATTTCGATGTTTTTACTGGCTTAATTATTTTTTATTTCATTAAAAAACAATGCTATTTTGCGCTAAAAACGAAGGATATAAATTTGTAGGACATCAACAATTGAAAGTTGAAGATATCCTGACAATACCTTATTATACCACTCGCATCAATTTTGAAAAAGACTAAATGTTGTATAATCTTAATCTATAATCTATAATCTGTAATCTATAATCTATAATCTATAATCTATAGTATAAATATAAATATAAATCTATAATGAAAAAATGTAAAATTTAGCACCACATACATAGTCCAAAGTTGATGAATACAAACAAAAACCTAACTAAAAAGTAGTTATTTAACATTGTAAACATACACTGAAAATACTTGACTAACTTTTATGCCTAAGTTAGCCAATATAGACATCAACAAATTGCCTAACTTTTTTAACAATGCACACTTTTTTGTTGATTCAATCAACTTTCTTGTGATTCATTATTTATGTTTCGATATTTTAAATTAACAAACATATATTATTGGTATATATTTTTTGTTGAGCAGGACTTTTATGCTTATGTGATGATACACCATTGTTGTTGTAGCTCAATGGTCGTTTTGTTGACCAGATACTTGAATACGAATTTATTTTCGAACCAAGGCATTTTACGAGACTCAAGACATCCCTCAAGTACTACCTAGCAACTTAATTTTTTGGCTCAAGTTACCTTCAGTGAAACTTGATCGTTTGAATCCATCTTGAATAACCTAATTGAAGCAAGTTCAAGCTTCGATCACGTGATTCGATGACGTCATGCGCATTAATCAACTTGTTTTGTGACGTCATAAGAATAATCATTCGATGGAAATGAAGAAAACTGAAAACAAAATTATGGGAATGAAATTTTGAAATAAAAGTTTGTTAACTTTTTTTTTAATTATCAAACGTTGTTATTATTTTATGATTTTTTGAAATATAATTAATTTAGTTTTTGAAATGTTTATTAACAAACTTATGAATATTTAATCTTTCTTTATTTGATTGTTTAAATTACTTTATATCATAATAAATAAATGCACTGTTGGATTTAATATAAATTTTACAACAAAATTAAGAACAAAGAATATAATAAAAACCTATAATAATAATAATAATAATAATGAGAAAAATATTAATGATAATAATAATAAGAAGAATAACAATTTTAATAATGTTAGCAATGCCATATAATAACAATATTACGGCCTAAGTAATAACAATAATAATAATCAAACAAATGAAAAACAACCATAAAAGTACAACTGTTAGCATAAATAACAAAAACATAAATATTGATAATGATAAAAAGGATAATAATAACAATAATAACAATAATAATAATAATATTAATAATAAAATAATAATAATAGTAATAATATAAAAAAATAATAGTAATATTTAAATTGTTAATAGCAAAAATAACAATAGTAAAACTTTGAGCTTATAATGTTTTGACAATCACATTTTTTTATGTTTCACAACCTCTACCATGAAATTATTTTATATAGCGACCGGATGCAAAGTTTTTATCATTGCCAACACAATGGCTATGACAAAACCAGCCACAAGTGAGGTGCCAATTAATGGTAATGATATAAATGAAAATAATATTTTGATTATATGTATCATAATAGTACAAGTAAGGTAAGCTCTATGTTATGTGAATGTGCGTTACCTCACTTGTTCTTTTGTCGATCCATATCAATGCAGACAAACTCGTTAAAATTAAATACATATCCATATAGACATTATAGGTTAAAGGTATTCACTTTTTGTACTCGAGTTTAGCCAGCGTTGATAGGTCAGTTAACCTAATTCTTGTTCATGTGGTGGCAAGCTGAATCCTCAGTTTTTCTGAAGGTGTTTATCCGAAGAAGGAAATTGTCTCACTTAATTATATTGTGGCTTATGAAACATTGAATTACATTTTCATGAAATTAAGAAGAAAAAACTTCATATTTTCTTAAACTGTAGAGCTATAGTAAGTATAGATTAAAAATAACAAATTCAACTACAATCACAAAATAAAAAATCAATACAAAAAATTTGAATGTATAAATGTGGGTTACTTCAATTGCTTATGAAAAGCATATCAACTTTAAACTTTGAGAGTTGTCAGTTATGACAAGTTGTAAATTAAAATAAAAATCTAAATGGAAAACTATCTCACTTTCTTTGCGTGTAAGACAATTTTTAGATTGCTTATGTAAATATTAACAAATAAATGCAACTTTAAAGCTAGACATTTCGTTCAAGTGTTGAACGAATAACATTCGAAGGTAATTGAACATATAAATCTTTCTCTATATTTGGTTTTCAAAGGCTGGCGACTTTATTAATGCTTCTTTTTGATACCTCTCTAAAACATTAAATAATAAATTTGCTTAAGTTATTGAATGATAATAATGATGTTTAAGCCTTTTTGAATGTGGTTTTAGCAGTATTAGTGGTGATAGTAATAGTAACACGTTGTAATAGCAGTAGTAGTAGTGGTATTAGTTGTAGTAGTACTAGTGAGAATAGATTTTTGTTTTTAAAAATGTATCAAAAACATCAAATTCATTTTTCAATGCAGTGACTTCAGTAGCTACACAGGATATAATTTGATTTAGTTTTCAACATTTGATTGTTGAGAGTCACTAAAACTTATAATCTAGCAGCGGAAACTGGTTATATCTATGTACTGTAGCTTAGAAATAATCAGATTAGAATCCATCTTAGCAACAAACTTCAACAGTACTTGAATGTAAGTGTAAATATATA
>JARUHE010344006.1:0-10351 GCA_031471125.1 Archaeomysis grebnitzkii | reverse complement strand
GTGAAACAATAAAAAAGTCATAAACTAGTGTTCACCAGAGAGTGATTTATCATTAATGGAAGTGAAACAATAAAAAAATCCATAAACTAGTGTTCACCAGAGAGTGATTTATCATTGTTTTATTTAACTATGTTGCAACTTTTTGCAAAGATTTTTTTTTAAACAACTTCCCATTAAAAAAAAAACTTTGATGTAGCTGTTCTGGACTGATCGATTTCATTATGGATTACAGTATCAATCAGGGTTTCTAAATGAATGTTGAAATTCTTTCCTGCCAGAATTTGACATTACAAGTTCCAACATAAGTCCTATTGGGTATTATCTCTTACCATACATACATACATACATACAACCATACCATATCATACCACAACATTTATTATTTACCAAAATATTGTAAAAATGCTTTAATTTTACAACAAATTTCAACAAAAATAAAACTGAAAATGCTTCTCTGTTTTAATCATCATAATGGACTGTTTCGATATTTTGTTGATCTCTGATTTGTTGGTGCTTAAAATAAATGAAAAAAAAATTGGTTTCTCTATTCAACGATGTAAAAACATAAAAAAAAGTTTGACCATAATTTGGTTTACATTTTGCCAGAATTATATTAAATACTTTTGGTTTACTTCTTGCCAAAATTTATATCAAATTATTTTGGTTTACATCTTGCCAAAAATTATATATATTTATTTTGGTTTACACCTTTTTTTTAAGACAAATTGAATAATTTTGGTTTAGTTTTGTGGGAAATTATATGAAATGTTTTATTAATTTTCAGATAAATGACGAATGTGTCGTTCATTCTAACCTGTGGACGGGGATTGGAGTCGCACACCATCGATGAAGTGACGGAAAAGATTCCTCAATGTTCCGTTTCTGTGATAAGCGAAGGAAAAATTGCCGTTCATGTCACCGTTAAATCGACGGAAGAAATTCCGTCACAAAACTACGATAACTTTGATCAGGATTCGAATAGTTTTTTGGAAACATTCTCGACAACGGAACATTCCTCGAAGTACGAGAAAATATTTTCTTCGCTTTTTAAAATTAAATTAATTGAAAAATTATATTTGTTGATTTATTACAAAAATCTAGAAAATTGTTCAGATTGTGATTGTTCGGAAGAAGTCTGTGAAAAATTTCAAAAAATTTCTTGGAGCAATGCTAATAAAATTTCAGAATTTTTAACGAAATACGACCAGTTTGAACCGACCTTGCAGTGTGTTGACCGATCAACTTGTTCGGCCTTGTCGAAGAGGTCGGACGAGCTTCGTAAAAGAAAGTTGAAGAGAGAAGAAAAACAAAACTCGAGGAAGCGGAAAAGAGTTACAAAGTTTGAGGTAGGTAATGCCGGCGGCCTGACGGACGACACAAAAAACAATGTGAACATTGATGTTCATTCGGTGAAGACGTCCGATTCCATATCTCTATCAGAAATCGAAGGAAGGGAAAAAGTTACAGCAGGTGATGACGTTATTTATTTCCGGGTGTCCTGCCGAATTACAGGTGGTCAAAAAAAGATTGCCGACCCCAAAACATTGACAAGAAAATTATATTCCATTTGTACGACACAAAATAAAAATTGGAAATCGGTCGACATTTTGACAAGTTCAAACTTTCCTTTTGTTGATATTTTTGTCAACTTGACCGATTGTCTAATTTTTATTGGTAAGTATTTTTTATTTGGTAAAAATTATTGGTGCATTTATTTATTTTTTGTAAAATTATTGTTGGTGCATTTTTTAACTATTTTTGAAAAAAAAATTATATTTTTGTTTGTTTGAAATAAATAAAGAATAAATAAAGAACTATTAATGCTATAATTTATTTTTATATTTTTTGTTTTGATATATAGTTTGCTGATTAATATTTTGGATTATACAGATTTCCTATAGATCACCAATAGCACAAGTGAGGTAAGCTTTGTTATTTGAATGTGGGTTACCTCACTTGTACTATTGGTGATCTGTGAGTAATAGACAATAGACAGGAAGGGAATGTTGAGAACAGGATACAGGATACAGATTTAATGCTAAGAAAAGGATAGAAAAAATTCTGAGGATTATCAAACAATAAAATGTTGGTGATTTTCAACTAAATTATAACCAAATTTTAAGGTTTTAAGCATAATTTCTGAAATATTTCATTTCAGGGTGTTGTTTGGTGAAAAAGCCGCTATCATTGCGACCATACATAAGGCACATCACGTTACGATCGACAATCTGCCACTTAATGTTGAGATTAGCTAATGTTGCAGAAAGTGGCACCCTGCTGGACCCTATGTGTGGAAACGGAGCAATTCTGGCAGAGGCAGTTCATTGTTTTAAGGTAATATCTAAATTATTTTCTGTTTCACAACAAAATGTTTTCCAATTTCACATAATTGCTAAATTCATTGGCGTAATGTCTGATCGTTAACCAGTGCATTGTTTCAGTTAGGTGTCGCAATCGGCTGTGATGTCAATCATGAGCAGCTGAACGGAGCTTTCTGCAACCTTCGCGACAGTCCTGTTGCCTTTGATCTTATACATTGTGATGTTGCGGGTGAGTTGGCCATATTTTTTTTGGCAATGTCAGACTGAAACATTCATCTAATTGTTGACACAAACATTTATTTTCTCTACATTCGGGGTTTAGCCAAACTCAAGTTTTCCAACCAAAATTATTTTGTTACTTAAAACTTTTTAAATATAATTAAATATACTGTGGCCCTAGGGTAGTTAACCGCTATTTTCATAGGGTATTAATCACTATTTTTTTAGGGTGGTTAACCCCTGTTGCTCTATGATAATTTTCCACTTTGGCAACAGGGTGTTTAACCTCTGTAGCCTTAGTAACTCTAAGTAAGTTTTATTTCATTTAATATTTTTTTGAAACAGTAATAATTTTTTTCAGCATGCATAGCAAAGCTCTACATACCTGTAGCAATTCCGATGTGAATGGCGGTGGCGTTAGACAATGACTTGAATGCTTATACATCATCTTTACTTTGAAAATTTTATTTCATATAAGCTTGATTATTGCTTTTAATATATTAATAGATATTTTTATTTATTTTTGTCACTTTTTATCTATATTTTTTCATTAAATTACCTTAAGAATTTGTTTCCATATTTTGGTGCAATTTATGCATCACTAGGTTGGAAATGAAGTTCACATCAGCAGTTTTTAAAGTGACCTTTGATTACAATTTTGTAACACCATTTTTGATTCACATTTCTGATTGAGTTGATAGAAAATATGTTTGATCAATCTTTTCTTCATATTTTGATTTGATTCAAGTGTACGTAAATATTCTGAGGTGAAATTTTGACTAAATATTTTTTTATTTTGTAACACAATTTTTGATTGCCATTCGGATATGAGGACAGAAATTTCTTTGCTAATTTTTTTTATAAAGTAACTGAATGGTCGCAAGACATTTTAACCATTCTGTTTGAAGATTAACAGTTAAACTTAGGGACTTGACCATATTTTCATACAAAAAATTATTGATTTTTACCTATATTTTAGTTTATTTAATGTTATAACTTTGTATAGTCATTTTTGAGGATTTGATATAGTAGGTCAAATTGAACCTAACCAATTTCAGCCCCAGATCACAAACCAACCTTGAAAATTATCACCCACATCAAGTAATGTGTACCCTAAGCACATGCAGCCGACATATGGGCTTCCTCCATTTGTATTTGTTCATTCTAGATCAGCTTTTTTTATTAAACATTAGTAATGTTCAATAATGTTTTATTTTTATTAAACATTAGTAATGTTCGATAATGTTTTTTGTTCCAGACTTGTCTTTCAAATCAAACTCCATCGATGCGGTTGTTTGTGATTTCCCATTCGGTGCAAAATACAAAAGCGAGAACAAGGAAGACAAAATTTTGTTCGCAAAACTGATGGAAAAATGTGGTCGGTGAGTTTTGGAAATTAGATTGTACCATCGGTTGGTTAGACTGACAGATCATTTGGAATATCACAAGTGAGGTAACCCACATTCAAATAACATAGAGCTTACCTTACTTGTGCTATTGTTGATCCATTTTGTCTATGGAGCAGTTCAGAGCTAGTGTTCTAAATTGTTTTATTGGGTCTTATTCAACATGCCAATACAAAATATTCTTGATCATCGTATCACATAGTCTTGTCCTATAAGCTTGATGAAAACATCTTTGAAGTTTAGATAATGGTTTCGGTCCATGATTGCAGTAGTGTCGAGCCGTGTTTAGTTGTCGAGCTGAAAAATTTGTAGCAATGGGTTTTCATACTTGTTATCTATCTGTTATCTATCTGTTATCTATATGTTATCTATATGTTATCTATCTGTTATCTATCTGTTATCTATCTGTTATCTATATGTTATCTATCTGTTATCTATCTGTTATCTATATGTTATCTATATGTTATCTATCTGTTATCTATCTGTTATTTATCTGTTATTTAGCTATGGTGAAAAACCTGAATAATGGTATGGCATACATGTGGATCTAGCATAAACTTTCAGCTATATAAGATAGCAGACAAAGATGCCATACCATTGTTCATTTCTTACATAGTAGATAACAGGTATTAAAACCAGGGCATTGATTTCGCTGCCTTCAAAAGTGTTTTTCAATAATAATTCTAACGGAGTAATCACTAAAACGGCAGCTAAAGCAACGCCCTGATTAAAAACTGTAGCTAAAAATTCCTATTGACACAGTTGCATTCGTCAATTGCAACCATCCATTGGCACGTCTGATTAACCATCAAGAATTAATAACATTGTCTCGATACATTGTTGAATAAATAAACATAAATGTACTGATTACATAGCTTAGTGGTACTGAATAGTCTTCCATTATAGTATTATTACTTTATTATTAGTTTTATTTTTATTTTTATTATTATTATTATTAATATTACATTATTATTATTATTTTTATTATCACTATTACATTATTATTATTATTTTTATTATTGTTATTATTATTATTTTTATTACATTATTATTGTTCCAGGTGGCTGAAGATCAATTGTTCGGCTGTGTTTTTGTTGTCTGCTAAGCAAGGAAGTTGGATGGAAGATGAAGAATTATTACAGCTTTACGAAAATCCCGATGGTAAATTTTTATAATTTTACAGTTATAATATGACCAGAATTGTGTAACTTGAAAATTAGGTTTCAAAATGTTATTTATTCAAATAATACTGATTACAGACTACAGTAATACTAACAATAATAGTAACAATAATAATAATAATAATCATAATCAGTCATTTCTAAATACATGATGAACAGTCTTCACAATTAAGGTGACTAATCCCCTGCGGATTAAAATTTAAACTTGCTTTGGTTTAGACTTGAATGTAACTTATTGGTTGGTTGGTTGATCTGTTTAAAGTCCTTCTAGCCTACAGGGTCAATGAGACTAGGATCTAAGGCCACCCCCAACTACTAAAAAATGTATATGATTGTACCACCTATCCTCTGAGCTGCCAGTTAGCAACCCAAAGGGAAGAGTGAAGGTTCTCCTTAACATGCAGCTGTTCCATGACACGCAAGAAGTATTTAAAAACCTCACCCCTCTAAGGCTGTGTTTACATACAGACATGCATAGTTATTGTAACTTATTGTGTTCACATATGGATCGGCCATAGCAAAGTGAGGTAAACTCTGTTATTTGAATGTGAGTTACCTCATTTGTGATATTTTTGATCAGTTCTACAAATTCTATAAGAATTATTTTTCCATTCTACCCTTCGATGGTTTTCTTGGTAATTTTAACTTTTTTTTGTTGATTCAATCAACTTTTTTGTGATCAAATCAAAATTGTATCACATATAAAAGACCACAATTATTATGTTTTTAATTTGGTATTACAAAGCTTCAACATTATATAACGGTAACTTTTTTGTTGCAGGCTGCCAAAAAATGAAATTAATGTCAAAACATTTTTTAACTCTTGGCCTTACACCAGCTAACGTTTGTCGATTCATGAAATTGTGAAACTTGTTCATTAATATTTTAAGGTTTTAGAATTTTAGAATTTTGATATTTTAATGTTTAAATATTATAGAATTTTGATGTTTTAATATTTTAATGTTACAATATTTAAATATTATAGAATTTTAATGTTTTAATTGGACAAAGTTTGTGGCACTCGGTCTACAATACAACAAGGTTTACATTGAATGATGTAAAAGCCTCGCTTGAACCGGCGACATCGATTGAGAGGAAGATCTCGGTTAAAGTTTAAGTCAACAAAATTGTCAAAAATATTTTTTATTAAAACTTGTCTTTTTAACCATTATTTATCATAAAAATTTATAAAAAAAATATGTATCCTATGATGCTTAATTCTTTGAGGAGATGGAACCAGTGTTTCTTCTCTCCTAAAATTGCACAAATATTCTTCACTTCTCTCAACACTGAAGGGTGATGAAAACCAAGTTTTTTAGTCCTCTTTCAACCAAAAAATTAACTCAAACTGGCCATTTCTACAATAAAATATTGAAAACAATCAAAAACGAACGTCCTCTTTTAATTGAAAAAATATTTTTCATCACCCTGGCATTGGCTTTTCTATTTATATAGTTAATCAATCTCAACACTGAAAGATCATAATTTTGCCAATCAATTTAATAAAAATGTGGATTAATTTTAGATTTTTGCAAAGTTGACCTTCCCTTCAAGGTTCGTTTCAAGCTGCTCTCCTGCTAAGCTTATGACATCAACCAACAGCATTAGCCATATTGAAACCGCTTCCCATCTGATCAACGAAGTTAAGCAACGTTGGGTCTGGTCAGTGCTGGACTTACCTATCGGCTAAATAAGCTATAGCTTAGGGCCACACACAATCGGGGCCTCATTTTCTACAAAATATTGTAATTTTATCATTGTTTTTTGCTATTTATTACTAACTCATCATAAAGAAGGGCCTCAACAGGTGGAGGTCCGGCCCTGGGTCTGGTTAGTACTTGGTTGGGCGACTGCCTGGGAACACCAGATGCTGTTGGCAAAACCCGCCAGTGAATGTGCTGAACTTGCACCCATACATAGTCTGGTCCACTGGGACCAAATGAGGCAATCTAGAAATATGCAAAGTACGAATTACATTCCTCTGAATAACTCGTTAACTATTTTCAAAATAATTGAAAACTGATATCTCGATGTTGACATATTTTGTTGTAGGTAATTATCTCAATTTTTTCAAATAAATACCAAATCCGTTCATTAAACCTTTAACGCCTAAGGTCTACAATACAATAAAGTTAACATTGAAAATAACCCTACAACTGTCACTCTTTTATCCCTACAGGCGTTAAAGGTTTGAACTGAAATTTTTTTTGTACAAATTTTTAATTCCATTAAACTAAAAAAACTAGAACTGGAAACAACTTAATTTGCAACAACAAAATATATCTTTTATTTTGTTTAATTTTACCCAAGTCTGTTATTAGGTAAAAAGGCGTTTTAACCTTTCAACGCCTGTAGGGACAAAACGGTGACATTTGTAGGGTTATTTTCAATGCAAACTTTCATTGTAGACCTTAGGGCAATACTAATTCAATGATTAACTTGAAACACATCTTGGTTGTATAATGTATACATTCAGCAGCTGCATTGTATGGTCAAAAGTTGTACATTTAGAACATTCTTTGAAAATGCAGAACAGAACGCTCACTTCAAATTTTAAAATATAAAGTTTCGTTTGTCATTAGTATGATCAGTTTTTATTGCAGAAAAATGCCCCATTGTGTGCTTAAATAGGACGGAAAAAATGTTTTTTGGCACCATGATATGCATATAAATGTGTGTGTGTTTATTTGGTTGAAAACATTAGAGTAAATAGAAATTTAAAAAGATTCAGTTCTTAAGAACTTGCAAGAAAAGGAGACATCTGGACTAACAATAGCACACGTGATGTAAGCTCTGCTATTTGAATGTGGGTTACCCCACTTGTGCCGATCTAATCATCATTCTGATAAATGAACTGAAAAATAAAATTTGTAATTAAAGAAAATGAAATAACATATTGACCAAGTTGTAGTACAATTTCATTTCATTTGAAGTCCTGTCTGGTAACAGTCAGGAACTTTATAAAATTATTTTGAAAGAAAAGTTTTATGTGTTTAAGATTCATGTCGAGAAGAGTAGACTATTACCAAAATGATATTCCTATCAAAATAAAGAAATTATGCAAATTGGTTGCTCGGATAAAATCATTTTACACTTGCAGGGTAAATGTTACTTGCATCAAATGCAACTCACAACCATTTAAATATGCATAGACCTATGAAGACGTCCCACAACCATTAAAACGTGTATAGGTCTATGAAGGCATCCTACAACCACTGAGCTGGAAATGGCAACCAAAAAAGAAGAATGAGGAGGTTCATTTTCATCAAATTGAAATAATTTATCGAAACAATATTTTAACACCTTAAGGTATAAAATATATCATTAACATTAAGCTTTTCAAATACACTCAACGAGAGAGGCAACCCTAAGAAATCCTTGATGGTGCCAGTGGTGTAAATAGTCAATAAAATTTAGTTTCTAAAGAACTTGCAAGAAATAGAGACCTCTGGATTGACATTAGCATGTTATTTGAATGTGGATTACCTCACTTCTGCCTATCCTATTATCATTCTGATGTGTGTACTTTAAATCAAACAAACTTTGTAATTCAAGAAAAATAAAATAAAAAGCATATTGATCAAATAATTATCACGAATGTGTTTTTTGAAGTCCTGTCTGACAACAGTCAGTGACATATTTAAAAAAAATTATATGTTTACATTCTTTCCATTAGTTAATCTAGATATCGAGCACTCTACCCTATTCAGAAAATGAATTCCTATCAAGATAAAGATATTATGGAAAATAATGTGGTTGATCATTTTTTGTTCATTCAATTAATTATTAAAATAATTTACCAAATGAACAAATAGTTAAAAATAGCACATCAAAGTGTCATAATTTGCCCCACTTGAGCTATTGTTGTTCTGATGTATGAAGTTGCAAGAAAAAGATAATCTAAATTAACAATAGCACAAGTGAGGTAAGCTCTGCTATTTGAATGTAGGTTACCTTACTTGGATGGACAATAGCACAAGTGAGGTAAGCTCTGCTATTTGAATGTAGGTTACCTCACTTGTATAATTGTCAATCCAATTGTTAAACTGATGTATGAGCTCAAAGATAAACTTTGTAATTTGTGAAAAAAGAATGAAATACAAATTTTAACTTTCATGATTTGATTATGAAATAAGAAGTTCTGACTGGGATCGGTCAGTAACTTCCTCAAAATTACATTTTAAGAAAAATATATACCACAGTTAAGAAATGTTAAGCTGACTAGACTGTCCAAAATATAACATTCCTATCAAAATAAAAATACTATGCAAGTTTTCACATAACAAATCAATTCATAATTGTTTTGTTAATTTATTGGATTAATGAAAATAAAAAATGTTTAGCAATTAAATAAACTTTATATTTTTGCATAAAATTTGAACTTGGTTTTCAAATGATTGCTTTGGGTTGCTCGACCTGTTGAAAATCCTTTCACGCTTGCAGACATTGTGCCAAGAACTATTTTTCTTCAACATTTTTTCATCCTTTTTTTTTATCAAAAAATTAGCACAAAGTGGTATTTTTCTTGGTCAAAGTTGAACGGAACTGGTAGCTTTACATAGACATTTATCTTGGCAAATAATTGCAAAGCAGTAAAATTCGAGGTGAATGTGACCATCCTTGACGAAAATTATTCAAACAAAACAATACAAAAGTAATTATAACCTTTATTATATTATTATTGTTATTATTATTATTATTATTATTAGTTATTATTATTATCATTATTTATTATTATTGTTATTATTATTATTATTATTATTATTATTATATTATTTATTAAAATTAATTATAACCTGTAATTGAAACTTATCACCGGAGTTTCAATTCATGTTTACAATTGACAAGTGTACCAGGTTTACTGATTTTATTTGGTGTATTGGTGTTGATAGGTGTTTTTGGCCACCGAAAACTATTTAAATAAATAAAGGAATAAATAAATGAATGAATAAATAAATGAATGAATAAACAAGTAAATAAATGAATGAATAAATAAACAAACAAATAAATGAATGAATAAACAAACAAATAAATAAACTAATAAATAAATGAATAAATAAACAAATAAATAAATTAATAAAAAAACAAATAAATAAATGAATGAATAAATAAACAAATAAATAAATGAATGAATAAACAAATAAATGAATGAATGAATAAATAAACAAACAAATAAATGAATGAATAAACAAACAAATAAATAAACTAATAAATAAATGAATAA
>JARUHE010343995.1:0-10352 GCA_031471125.1 Archaeomysis grebnitzkii | reverse complement strand
AAACTATGTTATTAATGTTCAATACTGTAGATAAACTTTATTTATAAGTAAATTTTTGAACAAAACTGGAAAAAAAGCCACCTTGAACAGGTTGTCGAAAATTCCCGATTTATGCCCTGAATCTTGGTTAACCATGACTTCTTTAAACTTCATTATACGAAGTATAATTGTACAATACTTGTCATAAGAATATTTTTTGTGGCGCCAGTGTAGAATTTAGTCTTTACTTTTATTTCAACAAACTTTCCAGTCAAAATATTTACAAACATTCACTGCCTCAATACCGACAATTGGATGTCAGTCATTGATGTTGGTTTTTCAGAAAATAAACATAATAATGAATACTTTGGATTTTATGTTTAATACAACATTCATTTACTGAAGATGACAACTTTATTTCTTGTTAACCTTTTTTCATACTATGTTCCACAAATGTAATATGGATATTTTTTAATGTTAATTTATAGATGAAGATATTCTTATTGGTATGTATTAATTAATCCGAAAAAAATAGACTTAATTCATACCAACAAAGGTATATCTTTTTCAATTGTAAGTTAACAAATTCAAAGTTTGATTTGAGGAACACCGGTATGAAAACCGTAAGGTATATCAGGTCTTTATCAGTATAAAACCGGGCAATCTCCCGTTAAGAGAATAATTTGTTAGTTTGTTAAAACTCTAGATTTTAGAAAAATACTCTTCAAACTATCATCATAGTAAACAATTTTCTGCAACTCATTGCTGATAAATAAACAAACTGAAAAGCAATTTTTGAGAACCTGTATAGCAATCTTCAGAAAGATCTGCAGTGCATGTATGACCAGTAAGCATAAATAGAATTTGTTTTAATGCTGGCATCCTCCGTTCACCACCGCTTCTTGTTGTCAGCGAAATTTGGTTTAGCTAGTACTTTGATGTCACCATCTTCGAACACCGGAAGTGTGCTGTATGATAATTCAACATCTTTAACAGGTTATGTGCTGTAAAGTATAATGAAGAAATGTTCAATCTTAGAATTAAGAGCAAGAGTTTTTTGTTATGGATTTTTAAGATCTAATTTAGGACTCCTATTCTATTTGGAATTGCATTGAAGGAAAACAAACGAGGGATTTTTAATTATTTAAATCAAACATTTATTTATACTACCACAGACAACTTTTTTTTAATCAAGAATATTGCATTTACAATTTTACATTGAAATTTTTCTCTTCTTTTGAAGAATATTTAATAAACAACCTTTTATTTTATTCTCGATTCCATCTTCACCTTTGAACCTTTGCAAAGATGGTCGGTCATCAATTCTGTTTCTAATAATATGCAGTAGAGGTAGTTTGTCTTTCTCTAACACATAATCTTCAAATGCACTTGGAAGGATTCTTCTTTCTTTAGTTGAGAATCTGCATCTCCCCTTACTGCTTCTTTCAGGAGGAATGAGGACATTTATTAAAGCCGTTTCGGTGACTTCAGAAACTTCTTCTTGGATGTACTCTACATTTTGTTGTTGTTGTCGAACCCCCTCCATCCTCGACATTGAGGATGGAGTCCTCATGTCGATGGGTCCAGCCCCTACCCCAGGAGGTCCGACCATCGGGCCATGAGCCCCGCCGCTCCCACCGGGTTCGTCTACATTTTCTTCAATGCCTTCATAGATGTGTTCTACACCTCCATAGATGTGCTCAACAGCTTCTTATTCAAAGATGTCCTCTGTTGTTGGTACATCCACTTCAAAAGATTTTCCTATTAATTTTTGTGAAAGGAGAGAAGCATTAATGGCATCTTCGATGGTTGTTGTGCTCCTATAATGCTTCTCTCCAGTGTTAGGTGTATGACTTTGAAGTCTCGCAACCATGTCTCTCGATGCAACATTTTCATGCTTGAAAGCACCTGTAGTTGCGGATCTCCGGATAATAGTCGATGAAATATTCGATTTGAAGCCACATTTAGCCCAAAAAGACTTAACGCCAGAGTATAAATTGGCTGAAGAAGTATCTTTTCCAAGTTAAAACAAATGAATCCTCATCTGTTTGTAATTTTTCGGCAACTTTCGGTCGTATATAGAACGAATAAATTTGAAAGTATGTATGTAGGTCTTTTGTTAAAATTATATATGCAGGTCCATGTGTTGTGAATGTTTTATGTTCAGGGTTCATAATAACATAAAACGTTGTATTTCCATGTTTTTGGCGTACCATTTGAACATAATCTTCCATTTTCAGACCAGACACCACATTTGATCTGCAAAAACTTGTTAAAATTGCAGCCACGAACAAAAAATTCTTGATGTGATGTCAGCATGTTTGGACATTGTGAGCTCTTTTTTGTCTGACAGCTGTGCCCATATGAGATCAATCGTTCCTTTAATTGTTTTACAGTCCATGAATGAATTCACTTATTTGTCGTCAATTATGTTCTTAAATTTGAAGGCATACTTTTCTTTTCGAATTTGGGCAATAATTTTCTAAGTTCTTTTATTTTTTCTTCAATATTCGCTTTTTTCTCTTTGTTTGCATACCCCTTTTTAACGAGGTATGTGGCGAGCTTGCAAATGCTAAATGTGTAAATTCTAGCACTTCTAGCGCTATTCCTTACTGCATACTCTCTAAACCAATCCAAGATTTTTTCCACAATTGTATCTTCAAAGATAGATAGGAGAGAAGTTATGTCGCACCCATTTAACATTTGAGCGAGTTTGTTTCTCCCTTGCCACGACTGTTTTGTAGAAATAAAAAGTTCATTCCTTAAATACTGGAGATATAAGTCCAGATTAACCTCTGTCAATGTTGTCACAGGACTTTTTGGGCATGATCAGAGCTCTGTATTGACTACTTGAGGGATCCAGTTTGTGGAAACGCCTCAGATGCTTGTCTAGTCTATGAAAAGATACTTGGTTATTACACCCAGCTAAAGGACATGCCTTTACTTTATTTGAATTGAATTTTTTTCTATTGGAATGCAGAATACTTCTTACACTACTGTTGTCCTTGAAATGTAGTTTCAAATGCCGAGAATAGTTCGTACTTTAAATCATTTTTTTACATTCAGGGCATGGTTTAGGCCTTCTTTTTTCCACTTTCTTCCCTGTCGTCTCGACATTGTTGTCAGGGTCATTAAACGATATAGATTTTTGTTGTCTTTGGGCGACATACAAATCATCGTTTTCGTCACATTGTTCTTTATATGAAGAAGACTGATTCCAATTTTCGAGTTTAGCTTTCTTGTCTGTAGAAATGAAATTTAATTTGATGAAAAAATGTAGATGAAAAGTGACACAATCAGAGTTAAAAAACCTAGTAATATAATAAAACCATTAGTTAAGCCTATATGAAAAGAAAATAGTATAGATGCGATTCGATAAAAAGTTTGCAAAACCTGCATGTGAAACGTTTTGAATGTGCAGTTGAACACAACCATTGATAGAATTTGATTTTCGGAGAAGAAAAAAAAATTGTCATCGTTGGACCAACTTCCCCGAATTTTGTTGATATTCCTGTATTTGTTCCCCAAATTCTCCCTCTATCAGAAGTGGAACCTCTGCATGATGCGATGCCTGTGGATCCCTCTTCGCCAAAAACATCGTCTTTTTCTCTCCCTTTGGATTTCCGATCCACACATCAACTTCACACCAGCTCGAGTACTTCCATATCACCATCCCGAATCAGAGTCCGAGCGTTCCATGTAGCCATCGGAAGATTCTTAGCACCCTCTCTTGCGAGTGCGCAGAACTAAGGGCTGTTGTGTATTTATGGCTAGCATGTTAGAAGATTCCTCAGAGGGTAAATACTTGCATCCGCTCAAAGACATCTCAAGCGCAGTACCCACTACGGGGTTGGGAATGTATGTACCTAATCGTGAGGTGGAATGTATATAAAACCAGAATCTAAGTCTGTCAAGATATGCTTCCCTGATTCATTTAAGACATTACTTTACCATGAGTTGATCATTAGCAATTATTTAATGTTTCCTCTATGTGCATGTTGTATTGTAAAATAGTAATTGAAACCCATTGCTTATAATATGGTATATTACTAAGAAAATTTGTTTATATCTAGTTATTAAAGTATTGGAAATACTAAACAAGAAAAATCCCTAAGAATTTCTCATTGAGTAATTTCTCAAAATCCTATTTTAAACATTATTGAATTCATTTATATTGTGTAACAGTATCTTACCTAACCTAATGTAACATGGTTCAAAAAAGGTTGCCATTGGGGAACTAAATATTCACAAGATTCCCAAAATGAAGTGCTTCTTTTGAGTTGCTAGTTCCTGTTGAAAAACACAGTCCGAGATACTTGATATAAACTATGGCTAAAACCCTAGCAGCCACACTCACAACTTTGCAAAATAGCATTAAAGATCAATTGCAAATTTCAAAGCTCCGGGAAGTGGCAGGCAAAGGTATGGTGAGAATAGCTGGTCCTCAAAAAGTGAAAAGATCATCTAAGAGGTTGCCATTTGCCTAGCAACATCTAGGTCCAATAATTAACTAATAGAAAATACAAAAATTTGAAGAAATACAAATTTAAAGAATTGAAAAATTAAAAAATTAAAATTTCAAATAAATAAAAAAATATTCTGGAAATGTTCATTATGCCTGGTTTTAAATGAAATCACTTGACTAGATTATGATATTAATGCGATTCATTGGCATTGCCTATCCCTGCCCGGCTGGCCCCATTTATAGTGGCCATTTTTGTCCAAACATGGGATTTCACAAAGTCATTTGAAGTGTTACACACTGCATAAGGTTCTGATTTCTGAATATGTACCACACCAGTCCATGGCCAAAACTAAAGCAACAGCCTGGTACTTTTAGTAATTTTTTAGGGATCTAAGGTAAATTTTGCCTTTTATAATTACACTGCAAATAACATTTAAGGTAATTTCAACTTTTCAAGTGTTTACTTTTTACAGTAACTGCAGCATGACAAAAAGTGCAACCTTGAACTTAGAAAATTCAAAGTGATGACTTGCCGAAATGTTTATTCACTATTTCTATAAAAATTTGCCGTACTAACTAAAATATTTAGTGCATTAGATTTAGACTACATAACTTGCAATAACAACAAATCGGACATTGGATCAATTGCTTAAGTCATTTGAACATGCATTTTTAATTTTTGTTTGCGGGCAACACAATATGCACCAAGCCACCAATCATTTAAGTTTCGCTCTCTTTATAATATTGAATTTAAATAACTAAGCTTACCAATCTTATGTATTTTCTTTTTAATTTTTCCGAAGTCTTTTCCATTTTTATAATACATTTTTGAAGAGCTACAACACGTTTTCATCCAAAATGGCTTCGACGATGATTTCAGAATTCAGTAAGACAATGTTGCTAAATTAAGTTGCCAGACAAGAGAAGCAAAAGGACAGACGCACAAGCCCTTTTAACGATGTAGAAGACCTAAATTATCGCAAAAAAAGAAACACCACAATAAAGTAAAATAAAAAGTAAAATAAAAAGTAAAATAAAAAGTAAAATAAAAAGTAAAATAAAAAGTAAAATAAAAAGTAAATAAAAAGTAAATAAAAAGTAAAATAAAAAGTAAAATAAAAAGTAAAATAAAAAATAAAATAAAAAATAAAATAAAAAATAAAATAAAATGTAAAATAAAATGTAAAATAAAAAGTAAAATAAAAAGTAAAATAAAAAGTAAAATAAAAAGTAAAATAAAAAATAAAATAAAAAGTAAAATAAAATAAAAAGTAAAATAAAAAATAAAATAAAAAGTAAAATAAAAAGTAAAGTAAAAAGTAAAATAAAAAGTAAAGTAAAATGTTGGTATTTAATCCGGTTCTGTGGCGTTGTATAGTGTTGCAGGTTCCTCTATCATATGGAGGCATTCATCAACTGTTTCAGCAGCCTCAAGAAGCATTTGGCTGGTTGAGGTGCCTTTGTAGAATTTTTCAGCTGTTGAAGGCATGTGGCAGAGAAGTATTACTACATTAGATTTCACTTTGGCGCCTTGTCTTCTCTGTGTACGAGAAGTGACAGTCGCTCGAACAAGGGAAGATCATATTTTGCTTTCGCAGCCTGCCTCACTCCAATTTTTTTTTAATTCCTTTGTTAATATGATCAGAATCGACATTTTTACCAGACCATGTTAAAAAACTCTGTCACTAGTTGAATTTGTCTCACCAACAATGTAACGTCTAAATGTGTGTATAAACGAATTTAGCTCCCAAAATGACATATTATTTAACGTTATAGTGCATGGACCATGTGTCCCTGCTGTCTTATGTTCTGTAATTTCAATTTGATGTTTTATTTCACCCTTTTTAGTTGTAATGATTTGTGCATTTGATGCTTGGTTGGTTGTAAGTTCAGCAGGTACTCCAGCCCTGCATGCACCTTTAAATACTAGAGACAAAATCATGTAATTTCTCACATCAGAATATAACTTCTTGGTCATTTCAAGTTGGTTGAATGGCGTGTTTAATGCAAATACCACCTCCTTCACTTTTTCAGAGTTTTCAAATTTGAACACATCTTCCGATGGCACCTATATTTTAATTTGTTTTATTTATTTTTGTCCATTTTGCCTAAGTCTTTTCCAGTGAAGAATGGATTCTTGTAAAGTTTTTTTTTCATTTGTTACTTTGAATTCTTTTACAAGAAATAAAATATGTTTGGTGAAACTGCTTAGGTAAGCAGTTTTACTGCTTGCCCTGTGGTTACTTGTTTCATCAAAAACCCAATTTTCTAATTGGTTTAAATAGCATTCTTCAAACAATTCGGTTGGATCTTGACATTTATTTTCCAGCAGTACTTGTTTTACTTTTTATTTCTGATCGTTTGAATTCTTTTTTTTAACATTCCTCCACGAGGATTATGTTTTCAACTTTTTATTTTGTTGACGGTTGATTCTCCACTTGTGGCACAATCTTCTTATTTTTGGTTTATACCAAATTGATGTAAACATCATCATTAATGTTCAGTTTATGAACATGCCGCAGGTGATGGTCGAGCCTTATAAAACTTAAGTTTCCATTGCAAGGAGATAAGCTACAAACTTTTCTTTTACGGCCTTTACCTTGTTCCTCTTCCGCAATTCTCTTACTTTTCATCACATACAATAGATTCTTCATTGACACTATGCGTTTTGAGATGTTGTGTCATTCTTGATTTTTGTTCGCCACATAGTGGACAAGATTTCCGTTCCTTAGCTGTTACTGTAACCAAAATAATATAATTTAAGACCAATATTAAAGATACTAAATCCTAATTACATTGATTATAATAATATCAAGTATAGAAACATTCAAGTAGAACTTATGAAAACAACATAAAAATATATGAAAGATAGATACTAAAAGGAAAATGTTGGTTTTATAAAAATAAGAAAATCTTTTCTTGCAGAACAGAGAATTGAAAACCTATCATTGTCGAGCGTGCGTAGCGAAGCTCTACATAGGCGTAGCAATTCCGATGTCGTCGTCCTCGTCGTCGCCGTCGGCGTTAGACAATGACTTGAATGCTTATATATCATCTATACTATTATTTTTTCTTTTTATGTAGGCTTAGTTATTGGTTTTAATATATTACTGGGTATGTTTATTTGATTTTTTCAATTTTTATCTACATTTTTTCATCAAAATAACTTTTTTTTCGTATTGTGTTTTAATTTATGCATCAATGGATTGGGAATGAAGTATACATAAATACTCTCTCACGTGATTTTTTGATAAAATGACGTTCTCACTTTGTAACACCATTTTTGATTTGACATTTTAGAGGACATTTTTTTTAAAGTTACTGAATGAATCATCGCGAGACATTTGAACCGTCCGGTTCGTAGCTTACTAGTTTTTAGTAAATATTGACTTTGTAAGAAACCTCATTGTACAGCACTGTTTAAACAAATATAAATTTAGATATAAAACAGCATTCATCAACTACAGCAAACAAATGTATAATGCATAGAATGTTTTTTTTTATTTAAGCCAATTAAGTTACTGAATGATTAATTTAAAAAAAATACTGCATTTTGTTTTTAGAACATCCATATGAACAAGTACTGTTAAATAAACTTTGTTGTTTCTGTTTTGTAGATCCCTTTTCTTGCTCGACAAAGGATGAAGCCCCCATTCGAGAGCTTGTTACTATTTGTGTGTGTATGAGCTGCTTGTGATATTTTATTGTTTGGTATGGGGTGTTCATGTTGGTCATGTACTATTGCTGTTGTGTTATTATTGAATATGGTTTATTGTATGCGTCTGGTGTTTGTTGGCTGTTGTGTGAGTAAGTGGGTAGTCTGAGTGTTGGGCAGTTTGGTATGTAGACATTGAGTATTTTGTATTGTTTGTAGTAGGTAGAGTTTGTGGTGGATTCGATTAATGTTGTTATAACTTTTTAAAAATAGGTTTTATAAAAAATTAATCCTAATAATCTTGGTTGGGTGGTTATATAAAAACAATATTTTTTGTATCTATTTAAATTTTCTTCAATAAAATTTTCTGTAAATTTTAAAATAAATTGAAAACCTTTATTTTTATGTGAAAATTAGACTACTTCCAAAAATTCTGTTTTTTGGCTACGGCTACATAAACTAATTTTTTTTAAAACAATTACTCTTGACAACATTTGTAAATAGTCATAACAAACAACTTTTATTCAATAAAATTATTTGTAACTCTTCAAATAAAAAACTTAAAACTATTTATTTCTTTAAAAGTGGATTCTTAAAAAAATTTAGTCCTGGTAATTTTGATTGGATGGTCATGAACAAATTTTCTGAAATACATTTTTTTGAAACTCCTCAAACAAAAAACTTTCAACTTCTTTATCATCATTTATGTTCAATATTTATTGCTATAAAACCAAAGATAAAAAGATATTTAAGGAAACAAGGAAACAATAAAGAGTAGCTTATAGAGTGGTGCCTTACGTCTTCACTAAAAAGTCTGCAAATCGCTAAAAACAACAAAAATTAACAATGAAAAGTAACTCATGAAACAGTGTTTCACATCTCTTTTAAATAAACTACAATAGTTAGTCCTGTTATATTTTTAAACATAGCTTATGTTTCAGCTATTTTGGATGTAACAAAGCCATAGAAAACCACACAAGTAATAGGTGGGGGAGGGACTCCATACATTGCAAACTTTCTAGTTTTATAATAATGTTTTTGCTACAAGCACAATGTAGGAGAACACTTCAGTCCTTAGAAGAGATAAAGAAATAAATCTAGAATTTAAATACAACCCTACCAACAGAAACTGTTGTGTTTTCTGCATCGGGTAGTTCCTCTTCATGTTCATACTCTTCACTTTTTATGGTTATAATTACGGAATTTATTATTTCTTCCATTTTCTGAAAATAGTTAACAAAATGTTTGGTTAGAATTTGCCAAGCAGGATTAATTAATTCAAAAGCTGAAAGAACAGACATTATTATACAAATACCAATGAAAACAATTCTTTGTTTGGAGTTGCAACTCCAATATATATTTTTCGCCAACAAAAACAAGAAAACATTTTTTGGCAACACTGTGGGCATGTGGCCCAGTGGGCAGTTTGGTGTGGGTGTCTGGGGATATTTTACACAAGTATTCTTTTAGTATTGGTGATTTGTTTGTTCTCAACTTTACCAATGTTCTGCACATGTTGTGTGGGAGGAATTGTTCTGTGGGTTTGAGGTTAGGTGTTTTTCTGATCATTACTTTGTTTGGTTGGGTGCTGTCGGTGTAATTTTTGACTATTTGTGTGTGTGTTTTTTTGTGCTGTTTTATTGTTTAGTGGTTGTTTGTTCTATCTGGGGTGATGTATATGTTGGTGGATTGTTGTTTTAGTCTGTGGAGTGGGAAATTTGGGTGTTCGATGATGAATTTTAGCTGTGTTTTTCTATCGGGAAAACTTTTTTTCGTGTAAATGTTGTGCGTTTGTATCTAATGTACCTCCTGTGGCTTTTCTCATGGCTGTGTTTTGAATGGTTTGGAGTTTGTGGTGGCTATGATGGGGGACCAGATAGTGATTGGGCATGTGTAGTTTTGTATGTTGTATTTAGTGTTTCTTTTGTTTCCCCCCAGAATGGTGGTGAGGGTTTTCGGCATGTTTAATGTTGGTCTGCCTTTTGTGATGGTGTTGTTTGTGATTTGAGAAGGTGAGTTTGGGGCCAAATGTTGGGTCAAGGATTTATGGCTCCTTGACTGCTGGGAGTATTGTGTTGTTTATGTGCAGGTATAGTGTGTTACTGTATTCTGCAGGGTCGGGGGTGAAAAGTGTGGTAGTGGTTTTGTTTCAATTCAGTGTCAGTTGGTTGTTTGTGGTCCAGTTGTGTATTTGTTGGAGATATGGAAGTGTTTGGGTTTCTGCTGTGAGGGGATTTGTATGGGAGGATAGGA
>JARUHE010343994.1:0-18446 GCA_031471125.1 Archaeomysis grebnitzkii | reverse complement strand
TGTCTTGAAGTTCAAGGAGGGCAATGCGATTCGGCAAAGATGTACGAAACTGAGCCGATTTTAAATTGGCTTCATAAGGTTAATTTAACTGTAAAGTTGTGGTTCTTTTGAATGAACTTGTGCTTATTGGATGTTTTTTGTTGATGTTTGTTAGACCAACTTAACATAACACTAATTTTATTTACTAATAAATAATTAATTATTTGTTGCATAAGATATTTAACAACTTCGAATACATTACAGATGTATCACATATTTGTATTGCCATTGTTAAAAATTCACTTAAATGAAAATCGATTTGTTTCCAAATTTTCTAAAAAATTCACAACTTTGATGATTTAAACATAAGTTAAGTTGAAGTAAAAAAAATTGATAATTTTATCGATATATTTTATTTATATGAATTTTGTTGGCTTTTAAAACGTTGAATTTTTTTTATTTTGGAAATTTGCATTATTGTAAAATGATTTCTAATTTAAATTGGCTGGAAAATATAGAGCTTAAAATAATGTACTATTTGGTTTTATTAAACGGCTTATATTTGGTAGTATGTTTTTAATTTGTTTTATACTGTACAGTATATATCAACGTATTTTAAATTTACTAAATAATGCATACTCTGAAAAAGGTATTAATTTACCTTTACTAAAGTATGTATTTGAAATTAATATAAATTACCACAAAATATGAAACATGAAACCTAGAATTAACTAAAATCATTAATTCTTTCCCTCCGCCATCTTTGACGTTTACTACTAACCAGTTGAATGACGAATTTGTCTTCTATAATAAGGTTGTTTTAAATTACATTTTCAATGAATTTTATTACTAATGACAACTATTAGTTTTAGCGTAAATGCTGATTGAATATTTAATGGAATGCATAATTAATGCAATTCTCAAGAAAGAATTGAATAGTTCCTCACTTATTGTGTACCCAATTGAAATTGTATGTTCAGTTTATTCCCTTCTTTTATTTTCACTGATTTGTCATTTAAGAACACTATTTTCATTTTAAATTTATTCGTCAACTCCTTTCGTTTTTCTGACGAGCCTCCTCCAATAACCTCTATCGCCCGTCATGTTGTTATTCTGGTCCTTTTTCTCATAAATGCCTGCCGTTCGTATTCTTGTATAGGCTATAGTAAGTGTTTCCTTATTACCTAATTACCTACGTTCCATTCTTCGTAGGTCAAGAGTGTTAGATTCCCACGGGGTGCATGCCTAGTATAGGCCCTTTATTAAGCTTTGTTTGAAAACCCATCTTCAATAACTTACCTTTGATTGTTGGTGATGGTGCTGTTTTTTATGTTGGGGCGGTGAATGATTTTACAGAAGTTTGTTCAAATGAAAATGAATAACTCGACATTCCGGTGTCACTAAGATTTTTTTGTGAAATCAGTATTTACTTAGTGAAACATACGTTTTATAAGAAAGTTGAAATTCATTGATTTGAAGGCTTAGAGAAAAGTTTATTTAAAACTAATTAAAGGAATGGAACATTTTTGCGATTTTTTTTAAGTAGACATTTCAATTTACCATCAAATTCACTGTTAACCAATACTTTTTTTGAAGGCTTAGACAATTTCTTATTAGAAACAAATTCAAGAAAAGTGTTAATCTATTAATATATATAATCGTATTAAAAAATTACATAATCTTAGAAACTTTTTAACATACAAACACAGCTTTCATGCGTAGCATTTACTCGTACATGTTTATATATTCATTTTCATACCCATCGTAATACAGTCCTTTCACTTTGTATAGTCTTCCTGTATTTCTTCTTCCTAGAACATGCAAGTCAGATGCTCTCTTACCACACTCTCCATTGTTCTTCATGGCATGTCCATATATACCAGCGGAATCTTCCCTGAAACTTCGTCCACTTTCATCGTTTCTCTGATCCTTGCATTGCTAATTCGGTTTTTATTCAATGTTCATTATTTTTCAATTTAACATTGTTATACTTAAATGTTCATTATTATTCAGTTTGTTATTATTATTATTCAATGTTTATTGCTATCAAACTTATTATTATTTAATGTTTATTAGTATTCAGTTTAGTATTGTCATTGTTTATTATTTATTATTATCATTGTTCATTCTTTATTATTATCATTATTCATTGTTTATTATTATTCAATTTATTATTATTTTTATTCAATATCTTACTATTTATTTTATTATTATTGTTATTATTAATAAATGTTCATTATTATTCAATTTATTATTGTTATTATTCAATGTTTGTAATTACTCAATTTATTACTATTAATATTCAATGTTTATTATCTTTAAACTTATTAGTATTATTATTCAATGGCTTTTACTATTCAATTTATTATTATTGTTATTCAATGGTTGTTAATATTCAATATATTATTATTCAATGGTTGTTACTATTCAATTTAGTATTATTATTAAATGTTTATTATTATTAAATGTATATTACTATTCAATTTATTACTATTATTAAATGTTCATTACTATTCAATTTATTATTATTATTAAATGTTTTTTATTATTAAATGTTTATTATTATTAAATTTATTATTATTACTATTCAATTTATTATTATTATTCAACGTTTATGTAATGATAGATGTGCGTGTGGAATACTATGAAAGGATGATGTGGGTGAGCGAGTTAGTTCTGGTAATGCATATATTATATATTATAATTATTATATACTAAATATTATGATTATTATATATTATATGCTATGATTAGAAGATATATTATGATTATTATATACTCTATTTTGTGATTATTATATAATAAATATTATGATTATTATATATTATATGCTATGATTAGACGATATATTAGGATTATTATATGCTCTATTTTGTGATTATTATATAATAAATATTATGATTATTATATATTGTATATTATGATTATTATATACTAAATATTATGATTTAAATATGATTTATGTAGAGAAATTTTAAGACTATTATTATATAATATATATTATGATTTTTATATACTGTATGTTATGATTGTTATATGATATATATTATGATTTTTATATATTATATTTTATAATTATTATATGCTATATATCATATACTATAATTATTATATATTATGATTTTTATGAATTATTGTGAAAATCTTCGTAATGAAGATTGAAAATATTTTTTTGGGTTCAATTTATTTAATTGTTTTATCTTTTGCTATTACATTAAAAAAATATTTCCTTAAAGTATGTTTGTAAATTTTTTCGAAACTTTAAATTATCTAATAATTTAAAATTAATGAAAACTTTCTGAGAAAATTCCTTTGTCATGAAGAAATGTTTTATTTAAAAAAAATAATCTCTGAAAAAAATTACTATAAATTTTATATGTTGTAATACATTTATTATTTATCGAAAAAAAAAATTCCCAACGTTAACGTCATACAAGATACTTATTTTGTCTCGAAATTCATTTACTTCTTTGTCATTTTTTCATGTCGTGAGTTTCCATAAAATTTATTTTAAAATTTCTTTGTCATTTTTTCATGTCGTGAGTTTCCATAAAATTTATTTAAAAATTTCTTTGTCATTTTTTCATGTCATGAGTTTCCATAAAATTTATTTAAAAATTTCTTTGTCATTTTTTCATGTCGTGAGTTTCCATAAAATTTATTTAAAAATTTCTTTGTCATTTTATCATGTCTTGAGTTTCCATAAAATTTCTTTATGTAATTTTTACATGTCTTGAGTTTCCATAAAATTTCTTTACCAATGCAAAATGTATAAAATAAATGACCGACCTGATTAAATTTTTCTCACTCTAGATCTCTCTCACTCACTATTTTATTTTAAATGTCATACCACAAACATTTAAAAAGATCCTTGAGACAGTCAAAATGTATTTATGAAGGGCACATCTAGCAACTAATTTCACTCAAACATAACTATATATTCTAGGATTACTTTTGATAATTTTTGAATGTGAAAAACAAACTTTCAAAAAACTAAACCAATAATTTAATTTCACGAAAGGTCAAACACAGAACTCTAAGTGGACGCCGCAATCATTTTATTCTTGCAATTTCACCCAAATTAAGAACAAGTGAACATTTGGAGTGTATTTAAACTGTGACTGAAAGTCCAGCTTCTATAACTTGCGTTGGTTGTTTTTGTGAATTGCGAGGTTGTGGAGCTATTCACTATATCGTATTCTCGACCGCACTTATTATTGATTTAAATCAGTTTTTCTTGATTGAAAATCAAGTAAATTAAGAAAAAGTGCAGTCGAGAAGACGTTTGTATAAAACTTTTGCTGTTGCTGTTGTTGAAGTTAAACTTTGTTGGAATGTTTTATTTTTGTTTTGATGGTTCATTTTTAACCGAAATTCTACTTGGCTGGACTTAATTTTCGCCATACTTTTCATAGACGATTCTCTACCCAGTCGGAAATGTGTAGTGGTGTCAAACGTAAAAAGAGATACTTGGCATGGTCGACAGTAGCCATTTTAATACCCTGTGAGTACCATTCAAGTACCTTTGAAGATATTTTTGTGAAGAAACGGTCAAAAATTATAATACTAACTTATCTAACTGTTTACGGATTTATTTGGTAGCTAACTCGTTATATGACAATAAGCATAAACAGATATCAAAAACTACTCTGTTTATCTTAGCTTCCAGTTTTGACAGATATAGCTGTATACAAAAATATTATGATACTTTAGATGTGAATTTTGTTGGAAAGCAAGATCATAAAATACTCTAAAATCGTCATATTCAAATTGGAGATCAAAAACAGCACTAAAACGGTTAACTAACATTAAAAGAGGTATAAAACATGACGAAAATTTCCGACGGGGCTACACTATTATTAATTTTACATTAAACTTTCAAACTGTACATATCTTTAGTATTACTACTCACTTACAATATGTAGTTGTGATTATGACATAAACCTTTATGGCTTATAATTATATATAAGAATGAAAATTAAAATGTATTATAAAATTAACGAACGTTTAGAAATAGTTAAAATGATCATTAAACAGTTAAAAAATAGCCTCACCTAAAAAAATTAGTATTTATTACTTTAAAAATATTGCTAATTAATTAATAGAATAGCATTGGTTACGGTCGGCTGCAGCTACAGATGCGGATTCGTCAAGCCAGAGCTTGTTTTACGCAGCTGTGACGCATTCGATGTGGTATAAAATTGATCAGTCGAGCATCGTTATGAATATCATTCGTGCATTCCAAGGTTATTAATTTGTTTATAGAAGTTTGATTTCAAAATAGCCTTGCAATTAAGTGAACTATTTATTTTTTATGAAATAAAAACGATAAAAACGAACGTCCTCTTTAAAATAGAAAAATATTTTTTGGTTTACTGCCAACAAATCGATCGACTGATAAATTTTATAACACAGCCAACGCGCCACAGTTGCATAAAACGAGCTTGATACGCAGCTATCGCTTGACGAATCCGCAGCTGCAGCCGACCTTAACTATTAAGTCATCAAAGAATAATCATTGCTTAACTTAAAAATGATCATTAATTGATTACAAAAATATAATTAATTAATTGAAGATTTATCATTAAATTATTTAAAAATGATCATTAAATTATTTAAAAATGATCATTAAATTATTTAAAAATGATCATTAAATTATTTAAAAATGATCATTAAATAATTTACAAAATTGATAACTAACCAATTTCAAAGTTTCAGCATTAAATAAATGAAAAAAAAGATAATTAACTAATTTCTAAGTTTGGTCATTATAACAAAACCAAAATAATGTTTATTGTGAAATTTGATCATCTTTCAAACTTTTGTTTATTTTATAGCTTGCATGAAGACACGAATTCGTCTCATGCATTGTATTTTAGACCTTATGGTCGATGTAAGTAAGGGTCAGTTTCGTCCGGTTGATAAAACACCTCCAATCACTGCAATTATTTTGTTTAGACATTGGCTGTGGTTGACCATTGCTGCTGTATCTAGTACTGCGCAATAAAATCTAGTATTGCACAAAAACTAGACAATATTGCACAATACTAGAAACAGCTGCAATCGTTGACCGCAACCAATGTGTTTCATTGGACTAGGGTGTGGTTTCATTGCACATTCACCGCATTTTAATTAAAAAGTGTCTGGATTTATGTTATTACTTCTTTATTGTTATTTTGTTAACTTTTTGTTTTTATTATTATTATGGTTGACATTCTTTTTGTTCTTATTAGTAATATCCATATCATTATTATTATTAATTTTGTTCTTATTTCATTATTTTGTTGTTTATTATTTTTTTATTATTGTTATTATTTTATTTTATTGTTTTTGTTATTATTTTTGTTATTATTATTATTATTTTGTTGTTATTATTATTGTTATTATTTTATAATTATTGTATTGTGATTAATTACAGCAATTACTTTTATTGAACAAATCAAAATATAAATTAGCATCAAATTCGTTTGATTAATTTCTTCAAAAAGTCCTTCGAAGTTATTTTTGAAAGAATTTCCCAAAAGGATTTCCGGACCAATAATTAATTGGTGGGATTTTTTTAAACAAATTCCTATTTTGAAATTTCCAATTAATAAAAAATAAAAAAACATTTTCTGTGAATAAGAACCAAAAATATTTACGTCGTGGTTGTTTTTCTAAAATATAAATGTTGAATCGAACCCTTTACCATTGTAATTATTATAAACTCGTATTTGGGAAGGACTTTTCAACAAATAGTTACTGAAGGTAAAGCCAATAAGGTTTTGTAACCTAATTTATTAGGTAATTAATAACTTTTTTGGCTAATTAATTAATTGTTCTAGTTAATTAATTAATTGTTTTGGTTAATTAATCAATTGTTTTGGGTAGTAACCAATTTTTTTTAAACTTTGGTTTTAAATCATATTAAAATATGCAATAAGATTATAATCCTTACAAAAAAACTTTTCAAAAATAAGTTTTATCCAGACTTTTTTGGTAAGACTTCAAGTCGACACAATTAAATAATTACTTTTACCTAGAACATTTTAAAGTTTTAAATTGTAAAATGTATGAAAAAATATATACATCTTTTGCGTGTTTTTATTAAGCGGGATGCAATTAGATTTTTGTTTTGGCAGTTTAGGTCTTATAAGTAACCAAAGATCTTGTTTTGGTTAACATCATTATGCTAATGAAGTTACAATATATTTGAACTGTTCAATAGAAAATTTTAATGGAAGCTTAACTTTTTAAATGTGAAAATAAAGTTAAAAACTTTAAACAATTTTAGTACTAATTCTGTTTATTAAAATTAGTTATTAAGATTAGTTTCAATAGTTGTTCTTATTTTTATAACTAGTTAACACTTTTAATGTTTCATTTAATAAAAGTTATAATTAATAAAGTTAATATTAATACTTTAATTTTTAGATTTTGTTTCATTGAATATTTAAATTGTTTATTTAATTAGAACATTTTATTTTATGAAACCATTAACTAATAAATAATATGAGCTTTTTCATTAAAATATATGGATTAATTATAATAATGGTCCCTGTATTGCAAGTTAATATTCAATTATAATTTGTATTTTAGGTTTTGTTCCACCGAAACGTGCGAAAGGAGCGCAAGATCTCTGAAGAAATAGAGGAGCATTCGACGACTAGAGCCGGTCTACGCCCTTACTCGTCGAATGCGTCTTTCTACAACAACAACCAACTCAACTTCCACAACGACCACCTCAAGCAGCTCAGCGAAGACGCCAACACCAACGACACCGGATACAGCGGTTACGTCAAATCGCAGGATGTGAAAATCAACGGCGTCAAAGTAAGTGATTTCGCTGGCGAGTGTGCTATCAACAACAACCGATTCGCGGAAAAGGCTTTTGTTTTGTAACGTGACATAGCTCGACCAATCACAAGGCTATATTTGACATACTGTAGGTCGACCAATCACAAGATCGGATTTATTTATGCATAACTCTGGAATGGTGTCCAATCTGAATTTTGCTTGTTTATTATGAAATCTTTCTTCATGAAACTGATCTGTTAGTTTGACATTGAATGGGGTTGCCTTACAACAACATCACAATGTTGGCTGATGTTTTGTATTTATTTTGTATGGTTATATTTATTGGTTGAATATATTTGCTTAAATGAATAGATTTAAACAAATATTTTGACAAATGTTTCAAGTTTCAACAATTGTTGAATGAGTTCCGGTGGTCATTGTCACGGTCACTTTCTTTCTCTTGTTGTGAGCTTCAACTATATAATGACCATTGCATTGGTCCATATTTGTACAGTTTCAAACAATTGTAAATATTAAATAAATAAATAAATATGGTTTGTATTACTCTTGTCATGTTTTTTGAACAAATGGTATACACGTCTGCAATCATTTTCATTTTACTCAAAAATAATATAGTCCTTGTAGGGTTAAGGGGGAGTGGGAGAAGTGATTTAAAACAGGGGGACGTGTGTGTGAAAACTTGTTTTTGGATAGGGGAGTTTTCCAAGACATAGGAGAAAATGCTTTGAGATAGAGGATGAGTGCGTGTGAGAAAATGATTGAACTTCTTTAAGACAGTAGCGCAGGGATGATTGCTTTAAATCAATTGAATGTGTTAGAAGGTATGCTTTAAAGCAAGGGAATTGGATGTGAGGTAGTGTCTGAATGTAATTGTTGTTTGCTCATTGTGTATGTGAGAAATGCATAAATATTTGAGTGTTTGTATGGGGTTCTTAAGTGGTTTCGTTATGAGTAGCTGTTAATGTCAAATACCTTATTGTATGTTTTGTATGTGGTGGAAGTGGGTGCATGCAACTGCGTGATTAAATGTGAATGATTGATTGAACCCAAAGGGTTGCTTGTTTTTGTGTGTGTGCGTGTCTTGTTACGTAATCGGATGTACCATTCCTCAAAAAATAAGAATATTTAACGACCGAAAATTATAAAAATAGAATGTTGATTGATTTTGTTTTTCAAAAATAAAAGTGTATATTTATATTTTGTTTATATAACTGATTGAACAGACTCCTGTCTCCTGTATATGTCTAATTTTGAGTATTTACTTGGTAAAACAGTAGCTGTTGATATGGAAAAAGTTTTTGACATTTACAAATCTTTTTTTATACAACTTGAAAATAATTTTAAGCCTTGCATGTTAATACTGCTAAAATCAGCTTATCAAACAATTTGTAAATGTCAAAGGTCAAATGTTTCAAGTTCCCAATTTTTTATGTGCTCAACTAAATCAAGTTGTTAATGTACAAAATTGTTTTCATATTTCTATGTAAGTTTAGTTTTCATATATTCATATTGAATGAAAGAATTCATATTTAAGATAAACTAAAAAAATTACTACAAGTTATATATAAAGATTGAAAAGATATTTTTTTCTGTAAAGTTAAATTTTATGAAAAAAATTATTATTTTAACGATTTTTAACTTAATGAAAAAAGTTTTATAACTTTAAAAATATTAATAATCAAAATGTTTTTTTTTACAATTAAAGAAAAAACTTTTTTACAACTTTTTACAAAAATTAATAATTAAAAAGTTTTATTTATAACTCTTTAGTTACTGTTAATTATTTTAACGATTTTTAGTCTAATGAAAAAAGTTTTAAAACTTAGAAAATATTAATAATTGAAATGTTTTTTTTACAATTTAAAGAAAAAAACGTTTTTACAAATTTATATAAAAATGAATAATTAAAATGTTTTTTTATACTATTTAAAAAAGGTTTTCCACTTTAAAAAAAAAACAACTGTAATTTAAAATGATTTTCTGATTGCAGACGCTGAACCGCGACCACGTGTTCACCATCTCTGGCCAGGGCGTTATAACCGGTCCGGCTGTTCTGCCGTCCAAGTCCGAGTGGGCGACGACGGGCATCGATAATCCTGTCTTTGCCGGCGACGTCGACGCTACCGCCTGGAATCCTTCCCTCAGAGACAACGTCCTAAACGCCAGGGTGAGTGCGGGGGTGAGTGGGTTGGGGAGGGTGGGAGAGGGTAGATTAAAGATGGGGGGTGAGGGTGGGGGATCAAGAGTTAGGGTGGGTGATCAAGAGTTAGGTGAGTGATGGTGGAGATAGAGTTGGGTGGTATAAACTGTTTGGGGGAACAAGAATAAAATGGAGATTTAGAGGAACCTGAAGAAGTCTTGAGTTCCGTTGTTTTATAGAATAAATGCTTTCAATAGCGGCTAAACTGTCAGCAAACATTTGCTGGTTGTCCCCCAAATTCGGCTAATATTTGTTACAGCTAAACCTCTATTGTAATGAATACATGTATTCTCAACAGAGTTGTTGGTAATAATCTAACATTACGCTCACGTCTAACATAGTGTTTATTAAGTTTTTCTGATTAAACATAACAACCGAAGTTTTAATTATATTCAATTGATTTGACTGAAACAATTTGAATAACAATGATTTGCTCAATTGATTTCCAGTCTTTATGAACTTTTTTGTTAATCCTAATTTTTTTGACAGTATACTAAAATAATTTTCAATGTTTTTATAATTAAATATTCTGGTTTACATAAGTAACAACTAGCGTCACATGACATTAAATATTGTGGAATATGCGAAACATTAAAATGATAATCTGATTACAAAGCATTTCAAATCCCTGGCTTGGATCCTAATAATACTCTGATACAAAAAACGCAAATTAACTAAAATAAAACTTTTGCAAAAGTTTTAATTAGTGTAAGAATAAATAAAACATTTTTAATTTAATTAAACTAAGGTCAAGTCTTAGGGCAATAAATAAATAAATAAAATAATATAATTTTAATTTAATTAAACTAAGATTAAGTCTTAAAAAATCAAACTATAATCTGATTCATATTAATGACGTGCCGCTTTTTCAATCAATCGTAGCAACCTTTATACAACAATGATTGGTTGAAAAAGCGGTGACGTCATCAACACGAGAGTTCAAATTAAAATTTGATGACGTCATCAATTGCAGGCCAACTCCGTCCCGGAAGTGGAATCCGGCCGGCAGTCCTCCTCTCCAGGCACCACCAGGAGCAACGGAACCATCGCCTCCTTCACCGTCAGTTCTGAGTCCTCCGAGAGCGACCATAGTCACGCCCATTCACATGGCCATGCCCATTCACATGACCACGCCCATCCGCATGATCACGCCCATTCCCATGATCACGCCCACTCGCATGGTCATGGCCACGCCCATTTTGAGGTGTCCGACTTCGCGTCCAACACGATCGCCCAAAACCTGAGGTCCTTCCTCGCCATGATCGCCCTCTCCTTCCACTCCATCTTCGAGGTGAGTCTCACTATTAATTCAGGGCTGAGAGGAGAAATATGCCAAGTGGTATAGTAGCTCCATTGGAGATCTGAGAGGCAAAGGATGCCAAGCGGTATAGTAGCTCCATTGGAGTTGGACTTATTTGCCTCTCAGTCCCACATTTACTGTTTGTACTATCAATAAAAAAATAAACGTCACCTTCAACTTGAAAGATATAAAAAATGACTTGTTTCAATTGTTCAATCATGGTTATTAATTAAACAAAAATATTCATGTTGTTATTATCATCGAACGTGTGAGCGAATTTTAGTGAAAGCTCTATATATAGTTTGTTTTGCCGTCGTCCTTGTTGCTTCCTAAACTCCCCCACCCCAAAAATAATTTTCAAAAAACGTGTTTTTCTATACAACGAACATTTATCGAATTATAACCAAACAATAGAATGTTTGTTTACTTCACGCGAGATTGCCGGTCATTGTTTTATGCTCCAAGTATGGCATTCAATAAAATGGATGATATTTACTCAAATGGTAATTAAAACTGTGTTAAAGTGTTTTTTATCAACATTTCTAATATTACTTCAAACATATTCTTTTTATTGCAACTTTTTTAATTATTACGTTTTAAATGAATACTTGGGAGAAATTTTTTGAAACTTTTGTTGTAGCTTCTAACTTTTTAATTAATGAACTTCACTTAATCCGTCAAACTTTACCTTCACAAAGTTCTCTTACGCATTACCATCGGTCAATAGGCTTAAGAATGTTTAATTTTCTTCTATTTTCACCAGAATCGTGTGACTCTTCCTAAGAATCTTAAATTCATTCATCGCACACACCTGGTCCTTTCTACAATGTTAACCCTATCGACCCTTCTGGCCCACTATTCTCCCTCAGAAAATATAGGCTGTTTTATTGGCTAGTGAAGTAAATGTTTTAGTGTTTTAAAATTGTGCTGTTGTGTCCTCTAAATAACTTATGCTATGCATAGCTTGAGGGTGTCGAATATTTATACCCCCCATAGCTTGAGGATGTCTAATATTTATACCCCCCCTCTCCCAGGGTGCAGTGAACGCCAAGCACATACTCATTTATTAAATCCTTCCTCAGGGCTTGGCACTCGGCCTGCAAGAGCGACCGGCCGACGTGTGGTACCTCTTCGCCGCCCTCTCCGCCCACAAATACGTCATTGCCTTCAGCGTTGGTCTGGAGCTGCTGGTGAGCGGGTGTCGAGCGCGCGTTATGGCGCTCTATATGGCTCTGTTTGCAATGGTGTCGCCGCTGGGAGGGATGATCGGCATCCTGGTGACGGAGACATCGGATCCGGCCTCGCAGGACCATCTGCTCGTCGTCACAATCCTGCAGGGACTGGCCGGAGGCACGATTCTGTACATCACATTCCTAGAGGTAGGTTTCAACTTTACCCTGATTGTTTTCATGGCTTCATATTTTCCACAAACAAGTTTATGAGAATTTTAAATACATTCTTGATATAATAAATACCGTTAATACAAAAAAAATCTTTCTCATAATTATTGTCTTTTGTAAATTTAGTTAATTTAATATAACTATAAATGGTTGAAATTTGATATGAAATATTTGTGTACACTTTTAAGAAGATTTCAAAACTTATTTGGATGTACGGAAGCCATTAAGGAATAGATTTAAAGAATCTGAAATGTTCTTAAATGTGTTATTTTTGTTATCTTGATTTTATCCAATCATATATTAATAAAAATACAAAACCAAAGAATCTTCTTATTAGGAAACTGGTTTTAATTTGAATGCAAATTTGTTTTTATTTGACAATTTAATTTGTTTTGTTAAATTTAGTTGTTCTTTAACTTCTTTGCAAGGACAAATGTCTCTCAAATCTTCATAGATTTATTTTACCAAAGATAAAAATATCGAACAAAGTATTAGAAAATTTTTATCTTTTACATTAACATTTGTTTTTAAATTTTGCCTATGATAAGTTTTAAAACTTAGGTTTCTTTTTTTTGCTAATGAACTTAAATTACCTCTGATAAGGGTACTCCGATGTTTTATATCAATATTTTTTTTATTAAGTTGTGTTTGAAGAAACAGCTTCTATAAATGACCTCAGATTGTTGGTGTTTTTGGTGAGGTGGATGATTTGTGGACTCGACCGAAATTTTGCCCATTTTCTCCAGCGAGTGAAACGAAGTTAAGATATAGGTGTTACCTTCCCATATTTCACATTCAACAAAAGGTTGAAGTTTTTATTTTTTTATATTTTTGCTTCAAATTTTCAGAATGTAACAATACATATGCATGCATAAACATAATGCAATGGAATTTAAAAAAATCCTTTTGATTTTGCTGTTTATATTTTTAAACTTTAAAAAATTTACAATTGTATTTTATGTTTTAGAAATTAATAATCGATCGACATGTAAGCCGCATGGCGGTTTAGGCATAACTAGTTTTTAAAAAAAAAAAATTACAGAAACGTTTGTTTATATGAAAATAAAGAACATAAAATTGTACGCTGGAGTCGCTAAATATTTTTTGGGGTGAAATCAGTATTTACTAATTAAAACATACTTTTTATAAAAAATTTTTTTTGAAGATCATGGTTAATTGAGATTATTTTGAAGGCTTAGAGAAAAGTTTATTTAAAACAAATAAAAGAACTGGAAATTCTAAGATAAAATGCCGGAAGGCTTTTTTTGACAAACATTTACACTTTTTCAATTAAAAGACATTTTAGAAGTTTTAATTCATGATTAACCAAATAAAGATAAACTATTACCTTTGAAATATGTTGCTGTTTTTTGCATGCAATGCAAATAATAATTTTTAAAGTTGGCACAATTAATATAGAGAAACATTTTATATAAAGCGGTTCTTCTTTTACTCATTGTAGCAACATAACTATAACGGTGCGATATCAGAATGGTTGCAATTATTATCACAATACGGAAAAAAACAAACAGCTTCAATAAAATGTTTGTTTTTATGCTAATTATGGCAAGATATTGATTGCCTTACATTATTTAGGGTGACCATTTTATTGTGAGGCAAGAACTTTCTATAGCCAAAAAATAACATGAAACAAAAATTAATAAATACAATAAAACCTTGTCTTTGTTAATTATAAAATGTGCATATGACAAAAAAAAATACAAAATGCACAAAAAATAAAATATTTGTTTAATAAAATGGTTTACCATTTTTTTAAATGTTTAATGAAAAGATTAAAAAATGTTAGATTCCAATTTGATTACACCTTTGTTAATCAAATAATCGTATCACATTAAGTTGTTAAGAAAAATTAAAAATAATTTTCAATCTTTTGCATTATAAGGAAAAATATTTTTTGTTGAAGAACTTACATTAAAAAGTTCAAGACAGCTACCGTAACATTAAGCAAACATGAACTGTTTCGAGAGAAAAGTAAATATTTGAAAAACGTAACGCTAAGTCTGGTGTCATTCTGGTTAGGTTTATGCAAGTAATGTCCTCCAACAAAGACCTCCCCCAGGGAGTAAAAAGAGGACTCAAGTGCTGATGTGCATTTGGGTATTTCCTCAACCCTCTTAAATGCATGCAAGAACGTTTGAAATGTTTAATAAGAGTTGTTTTGAATGATAACTTTAACGTATTTTAATCCTTATGGCAAAAATAGTAGAAATGTTGGATCTTTTATTTGCTCAACCAACAACAAAAGACGTAACCTTGAGGTTGAGGTTTTCAGAACCGGTTTCATTGTAATAAAATTTTATTGTAAAATATTCTGACTAGTCTTCGCTCGAATTATACACTGCCCAACAAAATATTTAAAAAAAATCTTATTATGATCTTAGTTACATAGAATAATATTGTTTGTTTGGTTTTGTGGTTTCGCAGTCATTTATATCCTGTGTTCTTTTATTTTGGCCCGTAATATTTTTCATTTAAATATTTTTTATTTTATTTCAAAGTCACTATAATAATTAAGACGAGGAAAATAAACTGAAAAAAAAATATGCAACAAAAAAAAATATTAAACATCTTATGCAAATCATTAAATACATCTTTAAAGTTAAACCATAGACTAAATACGTCTTTGATCTAAGGTTAAATCTTTAAATAAATCTTTAAAGTTAAACCATAGATTAAATACGTCTTTGATCTATGGTAAAACCTTGAAACAAAGTGTGAACGCTAAAACTTCGCGTGATTTTTTTTTTTGGGTGATAGATTTTTAATAGTTTGATCAGTTTTTTGAAAGTCATTATTTTATTGAAATATCATTGTTGCACAATGCAAATAAAGGTCTTTGGTAGAATACAATTGTTTTTTATTTCAATAGAATTGCTTAACTTTGAATAATTTAAATATCGGTTTATGTTCTACTTTTAAAAATGCAAATCTTTGGAAATGTCTTTGTTTTTCTTAAACTAATAAAGATAAGTTATTTTTTATATATTTTATTTCGGTTGGATGGTTTTGACATCCGATATATTTATTTAATTCTATACACTGTAGAGGTTGAATGAGCCTAACCAGAAATATTTCTGCACCTATAACAACTTATTTTATTATTTAAATCATATGATCCCGGGATCAAACTAGGGAGCGCTCACTTGTAACCTATACATACTGAAAGATAAAAAGTCTAATATCATTCTTTAGATTTTTGAATCACTTGATCAATCTAGACCTAAAAATTACTATATATATATATACTGTGTGTGTGTGTGTGTGTGTGTGTGTGTGTGTGTGTGTGTGTAAAAAATAAAAAAAAAATGAATAATTCTACTAAGTGGTTGCTAGCCAAGAATTAAAAACCTATTATTTCAATAAATATTCATTTTACAACCAAAATATTCTGAAAAATATTAATATTGTTCAAAATTATATATAAAGCCATTACTGTTAAATAAAAATATATGTATAACAAAAATTAAAAAATATATTTTTTTCATAATTCTACTAAATTGTGGTTAACCAAGATTTAAAAACTTATTTCAACAAAACATTCATTTTTAAAAAATATTCTGGACAATATTGTTCAGAATTATATACAAGGCCATTCTTGTTAAATTAAAATATATGTAAAACAAAAATTGAAAAAATGTTTTATCATAATTCTACTAAGTTGTGGTTAACCAAGATTTTTAAAAAAATTCGTAATTCTAAGTAATAGCTAACCAAGATTTAAAAACAAATTTTAAAAAATGGTGAAAAAATCCACTGGCTCCGCAGCCTCCGCCCCAATAATAATAATCAACAGTGGTTTATAGAAATTGTTTATCACAGCCTAAAAAAAATCATACTTTCTTAAAATGATGTTCAGATCAATATGACATCACACAAGCTAACCCTAACACCAAGAACACACACCTGGACTTAAATTGAAAGGTGTTCGGCTCGGTATAAATAACCTAATGTTATTTGAATGTGGGTTGCCTCACATATGCATTTGTCGAAGCAAATAATTTTACTGTGAGAATCTCAAAACTGCTGCATGATTGTTAACCTCTATTCCTCGACAGGTGTTGGAGCGAGAGCGCAGCACGGGCACGAACCGGCTGTGGAAAGTGTTCTTCTTCTTCCTTGGTTTTGCTGCTATGGCGTCGTTGGAGGCCGCTGGGGGTCACAAGCACGGACCCGAACCCAGTGGACACAACCACTAGCCGGAAAACCGCGAAAAAATAACAAAATGGTGCCACAATTTTTAAAAATTTTATTCCAAATGTTTTTGTATTTATGTATTGTGCTTGTATTGCCTTCCTACTTTTTAACCCACTGACTATTGGTTGTTTTTATTTTTTATGTTTTTGATCTCTAAAACTTTTTAAACAAAAGTATAATTTTTGAAAAAAATACGTTTATATACATACAGTATATATTTTTCCTGTATGTATATTGTATATGTCTATATCTATATAATATACATATACATTTATAATATAGAAAATGTGTTTTATATATCTTGAAATGGTTATGATATCCACTATTGTTACCATAAATATTTATAAAATGTTTATATGCAGACATGTGTTTGTCAAATTCATTTGAAAACAGTAAACATTTCATAACACACATTTTTAAATTTTTATCAAAAAAATTCAACGAACTGCTTCTCATTAAGGACAGCTATTTGATTGGTAAGCAGCATGTAAATAAATTTGATTGGCAAGCAGTTGTTTTGGATTGAAATGATTGGTTTTACAATGATTAATATTATCCAAAATATTCTTAAGTTTTCTAAAAATATGTTTGTTCAACTTCAAATTAAACCGGTTGGGTCCATCATTACTCTGGCTTCAAATTCGTACTATTACTATGAGGTTGTTTAGTAAACAAAACCTTTCATTTGAAACATTTTTCAGTCTGTTTTTTGAGTAAACGAAGTTGTTTCAAATTATATAAAATTTTGTATTTTTTTAATATTTTGTTTTGCTATTCAATTAATTTAAATTGTCGATTTTCTTAAAGTTTTATTTTCTGTTTTGTTTACTTTATTTCAGTTGTGAAAACATTATGTAAGATGTCAATCTAATTGTTCTAATTATTTGTTGTAATTGCCTAAATAAATTATTATAATTGTCTATAGTCCCCATACCATAAGTACAGTATATCCGTCCAATTTATTATTTTATACAGCTTTGATATGTATTTATACTTTTAGACTAAAACTACTTTAAACAAATGTGAAAAAAATTTTCTTTCAATTTTTTATCCAAGAGTAAATTAAAATTAAAATTTTATGATTTTGATTAAAATTAAGTTACAGAGAAATGTTTTTTTTATAATTTTTGTAAGCATATTTTCTAGACCTTTAAACATTTTTTAAATTGCTATGAAATTTTTCATAAGATGCATGTGTGAAATATTTACGTCGCATTCAATGCATGAATGTATGTATGCGTGTATGCATGTATGCGTATGTATGTATTTATGCATGCATGCATGTGTGCGTGTATGTATGTATGCATGCATGTATGTAATGTATGCATGCATGTATGTAATGTATGTAATGTATGTATGTATGTATGTTTGTTTCCTTCCACATTATATTACGTTTAAATAAACAAAATGTAAAGCTCGTGTTGCACTGGTAATGAAAACTCGGGATTTGATTTGCAACAATCAGATCTATTTTATCATTTCTTATACATCATAGTTTGTTGTATGATTTTAAAAGTGTATCCTCTTACTTGTAAGACATAAATGACTCTAACAA